>ML787951.1:71900-114159 GCA_009831015.1 Picea engelmannii | reverse complement strand
CAAAAGGAGGAGGAGGACCATGTGGTGGAGTAGAGGATGTGGATGGATCTGCTGATGAGATAGATGTAGTGAGGTCATGAGCACCACCCCTCAAAGTATAAATGAGCTTGATGACACCAACAATATGATGCATCAACATTGTCATGTCATGAGGAAAACACCTCCATTTAGTAGAGATCTCATCTACCCATAATATGTCTCTAGGGGTGCAGGTACCACTCTATGACTAGTCATGGCATGGCATAGCTCATCTGACACCTCTATCTGGATTCTCATATCTGACATGCATGCCATGTGGGGTCTCTGTACTACTGAAGGATGGTCCTCTACCTCCTCTATCACCTCATTCTCATGTTGGGGAGGAAAATCCCCAACATATGTTCCAATATTAACAAAACAATAGATAATAATAATAAGATAATTGAAACAAAATGTTACAATAAATTACATGTGCATTAAATAAGACATAAAAATATGCAAATATGTTGATCAAAACATAATGATAATATTATAGCTCTCATATGATGGCTCCTTTGTTATAAATTGGATGTTTAGACATGCTCCCCAATATATCCCCATGTACGGGTGCTCTATAATATCGAGGAAAAGATTGTCCCCACTAGAAAATAAATCAAATACCTCATTTCCTATGAGAGTAATGGGAAACTTGGATTGGCCCCTATTGGGAATAACATGCCCCCACGTGTGCATAAAACATAGGCCTAGTAGGAAAGTTGAGTACCTATGGTCGAGTAGAATGAACACTCTAAAACATTAGTGTATACAACTCAAACATGAATGGGAAGAATATCGTCCCACATAAAATAATGTGACATTGATCTAGCGCATGAAAAAACTATATCAAAAAGGAATCTTCCCACCTAATCAATTGGGGCTCCTACAATAAACTATCTACATAATATAACATAGAGAAACTAATGCACTACCCACCAGAGCTACAATGTGACAGTGAAAAGAGCATATGATACAGGAACCTAATGTATTTTATCTGAAATGAACCTATCTATAGCTTACCACCATGAACCTATAACTTCAAAGCTGAATGAACATGCAGAACAACATATCTCTTCACATATGTCGATTGGTCTCTCCTACAATACTGGGTTCTAATGTAGGGAAATGGTGAAAACACACCCCCTTCTAAAAAACCCAGTGATGAAATAGACATCCTCCTTCATGAGATGATACCACATATCGGGAGCGAACTTGAACCCCTTTATTGCATGATCCTAGTGAGAGATCAATTGTTATAACAATGTAGAGTTCCCCGTAAGGGATGTACCTCCTAATAAAAATTTAGGAGGCCAATATACATCAAAAGTTCATGTTCCTGCTATGAAAGAGGGTGGGGGAACAACTCCATATCCCTCTCCCAGGCCTCCCACTCACTCACAAATGTGTGTGTCTTGACCTACCATCAATCCTCCTCCTCCTCTTGTCCTTTTCATCTCTGATTCAGATATAAATATTGTTAGGGACATATATATAGATAAAATAATTTGAAATTATAAAAAAAATACATATATAAATGACGTGTATTTAAAAAAAACAAAATTATTGTTTTTTTGCAAAACAATATATAAAAGAAATTGGTGTGTTGCCAACAGAACATATGCCCCAAGGACAGTGAGTTATTTCAAAAAACAAACACCTCTAAGAGGTGCATCCCATAGGATGATCCACATTGAATCAATGCTTTTAATCACATTGATTCATTGCTTTTAATAGAACTAGTTCATTTTCTTAACAAAGTCGCATTGTAATGCTAAAATTTATAGCATAGAAATTCATAGTGCCCTTTGTTAAACCAAAAGCATCAGTGCACCATGTCTACCAGAGCACCGACATGTTGTCTACAAGTTCATTGTATTGCGAACACACTTCTAACATGCCTTACAGAAGACGAACCATGTTTTTTATTTTTCATAATGTGACACGATGCGTACGTTTAACATTTACCTACTGGTATGCGACATTTATTGATACAATGCCGGGAATTGCAGTGACGCACCTACTAAGTCACACCTCTCTAATTGGTTATTCAAATTTCTCCCTGGTGTCATTGTATTTATGACATTGATGCATTTTTTGAACTGATGGGCACCACTAAGCTAAAATTCATTATCGCAACTGAAGCGGTGTGATGTGTTACTATTAATGCAATGGTACCACTATGATAGTGGAGCACCCACATTTTGTACTATAGTGCGTTGTAAAAGATATAGAATTGGGAATGAGGTGTTCAATGAGACACCCCGCTATGAAAATTCAGGCAATATATGTCCTGGTGTGTTTCTGTATACAATACCGATGCGTTGGATTAAAATGGTTGCACCGCTACATTAAATTTTATAAATTGTTATGTTAGTGACGATGTTAGTTAAGTGAATTGTATTGGTGAGTAATGTTCAACAACACGGATGTGATTTATTCAATGCATGTATTTTTTATTATGAATTAAGGTGGTGTGTTTGAACATTGATGAAATGATGTGTTATATTTTGGTTACACCTCGGTTAAGTTCGTTAAAATGGGTGCACCGCTATGTTAAATTTGATATATCATTGAGATAGTTGTTCAACTAATGAAGTGAAATGTTTTGGTGCAGGTAGAATCCCATTGTGCATCGGTTTTAGGGCATTCTGAAGGATGCACCATTTCTTATTAATAATTTATTTTGGTGCTCTTGCTTGAATGACATTGGTGCATACATATATGATATACACTAGAGACAGTGCTCACTATGAATTTTACATAGTATGCATTGCTTCAGGGAAACATGAAATGTTCAGGATCACTACGCGAAATTTAAAACAAAAATTGAAAAAAATGCCAAATTTATGTCTATTGGACGAAAATGAAAATAGGAAGGCAAGAAATAATTTACCTGGTCTCTTGTATCCCTAGGAGGCATGGTTGCATCATTGACAGGAAATGAAAATTCGTGGTAACTTCCAAAATTTGGAAATGTGTAGAATCCACCAATGGAGCTATCCAAGTCAGTGTAGAGTACTGAAAACAAGGTGTCTTAGGAAGAAATGTGAGCATCGGTCCTTTCTTGAGAGTTTGGAAGCACATGATGCACTGTAACAATTAAAATCCATTTGGTATTTTTTTTATTTACCCTACTGCGGTGTGCCTGATGACAGTCAGATGCACCGATGTGTATTGTTCAACAACACTGCGATTTATTTAGTGCACATATTTTTATTATAAAGTACGAAAGTGCATTTGAACATTAACGCACAAGTTCTTTAAGTTTCATGTACGACCCGGTGTGGTTGGTTAAACTAGGTTCACCAATATGATAAATTTTATATATCGTTGAGCTAGTAGTGTATTTAATTAAGTAAAATATACATATGCGGGTAGAATCCCATTGTTAATGGCTTTGGGGCATTCCAAAGGTCACATCACTTTGTTTTTCAATAATTTATCATGATTCTCTTGTCTGAATGATATCAGTGTGTATGTATATATAATATGCACCGACGATGGTGCTCACTATAAATTTTACACAATACGCACTGTGTTGGGGTGCAGCAACTCATTCAAGCACACCACGTGAAATTGAAAACAAAATTGAAAAACATGCCAAATTTCAAGCTAAATTCTAATTTTGATTGGATGAAAATAAAAATAGGAAGGTAATAAATAATTTACCTATCCTCTTATCTCCTAAGGAGGCATGGTTGCACCATTGAGAGGAAATAAAAATTCATGGTAATTTCCAAAATTTGGAAATTTTTGGAATCCACCAATGGAGCTATCCAAGTCAGTGTAGAGCACCAGAAATAGGGTGTCTTAGGAAGAAAGGTGAGCATCAAAGCTTGATTGAAATTTTGGAAGAATGGGATGCACTATAAAAATTGGTTTGGTAATTTTCTTTATTTAACCTACCACGATGCACCAGATGATAGTTAAGTGCACCAATGCATAATGTTCAATGACACCAATGTGATTTATTCTATGCATGTATTTTATTATAAAGTATGGTGGTGTTAATCGAACATTTATGCACTAGTTCTTTATTGTTCATGAATAGACCAGTGTGTATATACCTTAAAGGAACAGTAAGAAAAAAACCTCCAAACAAATATCTGGCCACCCGCCTTCACTAACAACCTCCTCTATAAACAACTAAGGGATAAATTTTCTAGGGAGGTTCCATAAAAACCTTCGCAAGAAGGTGTTCACCTTGTGTGAGAGGAAATCCCAAGAGTTTTTTAGGTCTATATATTCATTCATACTGTTATCGAGCCCCATAATCTTCTTTGGTAATCAACTAATGAGAAGTCTTATCCTTTCAAAACAGGGGATATATCTATTATTACTTTGTCTTCTTCAGACATTGTTTCTTGTAATAGTATGATTAAGGGATTATGAGTGTACACCAATCATTTTATAGCCAATTTTTTTAAGGATTTGGCCAATACTCTAGAGTTCACAGAAAGGACAATCATGTGGAAGGCCCCTTTGGGGCATTTTATCTAACATCCCCTATCAAATATTTTCATTTTCTAGTTCAAACCTCCAAAGTATCTTTGTTTTCTGCCATGGAAAGGAAGGATTTCCTTCCTCACCATGAAGGCATTGAATCTTTATCATCCATTGTTCCTAACCCCCCTACAATTCTAACTTAAAAATAGGAATATCCTATTACCCTAGAATGGAGATTGTATTTTGAAGCTTTAGAGGTTTTGATATTAGAGTGTGTGCGAGGGTCAACAAAGTGATAAGTGGAGGTATTAGGTGGATTTGGAGATTTTGAATTTTTAGCGGGGAATAAGGGAAGGGGATTGAGAAGATTTTATACTAGATATATTATAGAGGAAGTAATGTGTTGGATATTCCACCTATGGGGCTGGTCAACCCCTTAAAAAATAAAGCAATTTGTTTTGAACTATGTAAGAGAACAAGGGAAGAGGAGGAAAATGGATTACCCATTCCTTCTATTTCACTCTTGGGAAATAATAGGGAGTCATGTATATTTTTAGATTGTTCTATTCTGACATACTCAGACCAGTAGTCCAGGCCACATCAATGAGGAATATCTCTGAATACCACTCTCAGGCATACTCGGCATCAACAAAGTGAAAAACTATTCACTTTGATACCAATATTAATGCACCCATAATACCAAAGCCAAATAAAATTGATCACCACAAATATGACACGTACCCAACCACCAAGGATGGGCCATGTTACTTCCTGAAATGTACAATCTTGGATTGATTATTAATTTTGTTCCATTCTTTTATTAATCAAGAACATGAAACCATCCAAGAAATGATCATCATGAAATAACCAAGCACATGCTAAACTAGAAAAAATACTTTAACATTCCATTGGCAACAATAACCAACAAACAAGCATAGCATAATCACATAGTCTCATAGATAAATATACATAGTGGAATATATAAATTACATAGAAAACACAAAGGGAAATTATATTTTAATTCAACTAATCACCAACTAGATGCACACCAAGGAGATTCCACCCAACCATAGACGTTGTTGTTCATTCACTCTCAATAACATAGTCACCCCTAAACCAGGCATATGAATCCACAAGGATAGGTCCTAGGCCAAAACTAAAACACACAACAGTTGGCTAACATGCTCTCAAGTTTTCCCAACCACACAAAAATCCTAATTTCCATTTATCTTCCCCTTAATCCTCCAACCAAAAGAAATGAGACCCTTTCTCTACCATGTAGTCCCTCAGGATGTTGCAATTTATTTCCAATGATATAGGGATAATGGACAATAAATATCAATGTTGAAAACTCCAAGGATTATTAGTTGTGGATGGTTCTTTCATAACTTTCACCAACCTCATGCACACAAGCATCCATTCCTTCATGGAATGATCAATAGCTTCTTACAACCATCTAACAGTGGCTCTCATCCTCCAACTATTTGTTTCCATGCCCAGATCCAGAGCACATGAATCAACAATATTGAGGATCCCAATCCATGAAAAACCAAATTAATGAAGAACCAGTACCAAAACAAAACTAGCACAAGAGAAATAATGAGAACCCCCCAAACAACCCAACGCATGGCTTAAATAGAAATGCCATGGTCTCTCTAAGAAATTCACATGCCACAAGAGACAATGTGGTATCCAGAAGAGACTCACACACCCCCTTCCCCACACCAACGTGGGTAAATAAAAATTGTATAAAAGGAGTTATCCCCTCATCCCCCCTCTCTCGCGAAACCATAGCCCCATTTCTCTATTTTCCTTCTCTTTCTAGTAGTCATCAATGTATTTTTATTAATATATATTGAAGTGTTACATTTCTAGGCACCTAGGCCCTTTCAAATTTATCGAGTCACCAACCTAATGTCACATTTTCATAATATATTCTAGTTCATAGGGAACAAAACTAGGGTGTTACATTCCCCTCCCCTTATTTTGGCACTGTCCTTAGTGCAAAAAACCATAAGAATTTTCTTAATATTACCAAGATAGTCTCTCCAACCTTTAATCCACACATGAATTCTAGTGAAATGTTTAGATACACAGGTACTTTGTCCTATAACCATGCATAATGACTTCAAATTTTATATTTCTAGCAGTAGTTCCAACCAGTTGCAACAAGTCCACTGGACTTTCTTCATTCCATGCCTTTGTCTTCGAATTCAATTCCTTTCAGTGATCTTCTTCACGAGATTCTAGCCTTAAATTCCAACATCTCATATATCTTACACACATATAGTCACTATGAGATACCATCTGAACAATTTTCAATTTTAATGTCAAATCAGTTTCATAAGGAAAACTCAAGTTTCTTAGTATGAGATCCCATCCCATAATCGATTGGATTTTTCCACAGCATGCATCAGTCTTTATTATGGCTTGCATTAGTGCCATACTTGGGACCACTCTTCTTGCAATACTCTCATTTTACATCCAACCAAACAAATTTTTAGAATACCATAACAATTTGCAATTATTAATTTTTCAAAACCATTTTATAGAGGAACAATAAAATAAAATTTCCATGTATCATTTTTCTTCTCATTATTCGTTTGGCTCTTGCAACTGCAGATGTCAATCTTCCTTATGGATTACAAAATTTCTATAGCCAAGTGACTCTACCTGCAACTTTCTCAATTTACACTCATCCAAACCAATTGTTGGCATTCATTCACATTTAGTTCAAAAAATGACCTCAGATTGCCTCTAACCAACAATTCAATCATTCCCATCCATTATTCATAATGAAATAGAATGAAAGTATCATTCATGTACATTATCATTCTATCTTTGTAAAATTTTAAGAGCTCCAAAAGGTGATCTTAGAATAGAATCAAAGAAGCAATTCAATGACCTTCAACTAATATTCTTATTAATTATAATGTAGTTGTGATCATTATGCATTTTGAGCACCACAAACTTTTCATAATGCAATGAGTAATTACCAATAAAATAAAACCAAGGTGCCAATACCCATGGTCACATCTATGCAATGCATCCTTTCATTGACCATTTAATACCACACAACTATATCATGCATTCCACCATGGTGAGTTGAAAGTTCTAGCCAATGCCTCAAATCATCATCCACACACTTCCTACTGTTTTCCTGACTATTTGGATACCTTCATTTTCAACCCAAACACAAAACCACAAATATAATTCTTATGTGTTGCTCAATGTTGAAAAAGAGGTTGCAATATAAACATCAGATATACAAAGAAAACCATTGAGAAATCGCATAGCACTATAGCCCTTCCATATTCAACCATCTGATGGTCTCACACATGACTAACTCTATGGGTATTCATTGTTGTAGCAGGAGTATGTCCCTTGACTTGACCTAGTTATGATCTCATAAACAATTATAAAAAAATATGAAACTGATACTTTATCTAAATGCATTCTTTCACCAAGAAAATTTATATTCTCTAGGCCTTTGGCCATTACATATCAATTTAAATCTTGAAAATTTGACTGAGGGAATTCTTACCTCAATTCCCTTCAACATTAGAAGCAACCAAATGCATACATGCATGGATTTTATCCACCTACTTGATGCTACCTATTCAACTAGTATTTGTAAAATATCACAAGCTTTTGCCTCCATCCTTTTGATCACCATTCCTACGATCCTCATGGTTCTTGATAGAGATGGAAGTCATAAGAAACAACAACATCCACATATTTTACCATGCTATATCATTCTTCCTGAATACATAATCCATCATTATTCATACTCAATTGTTGTGACATCATTATTACATGTATATAACAACGGGATATTCTAAGTCCACAAGAATGCCATATCCATATTCAAGCATGTACATATGCACAAATGCACATCCATATGCACCAATAATTCACTTTCAACATGCCTACTAATGCATATGCATTATAACTTTGTTGTATTCATTATGCACTCTAGTGCATTTCTATTTTAGTTCACTTATTTATTTATGTTGTAGATGGTTTTCCTTGAATTTCTCCAGATCCTTGTTGTATTGTGTGCTCCCATTCTGCTCATCTACAATGTTGTTATTTGGAATAAATAATTTCCATCCAACTTCCACTCGACCATTCTGTAATCCAACCAATGTGTTCTATTGAAAACAACTTATCCTAGGCAGACGTACCCAAACATTACCTTTATGAAGAATCCCATCACCTTGGAATGAGGTAGCTCACATCATTCCATCAACTTAACTATAATCATTCCACATCCCTACTATTACTTCTAGTTTTCCATTGGATTTTCCAATTTCTCTCTCCACTTCATTTGACAAGTCCCTATGAAGTCATACTTTTTCCACTCAAGACCAAACCATTCCCAATGGAAGTCTATTTTCATTCAGTGGTACTTTTTAAGTGAAATAACCTTCATTATTCTATCTCTGGTTTCTCTGCATTATTTCCTTTTTCCATTGTGAACTCTGATATCATAAGTGGCTCTCTTTCTCTTGATGCTTCAACCATCTTTTGCAAGCTTGATCATGATTTCATGTCCTTTTTCCTATAGCTTTATATAATAACTAGATGTTCTCTCATAGGATTCAGTCCTTCTATCATATTTTCCTCTAGATTAACTTTCCAATAGTTATACTCATGCCTTATTCTGATTTCTGAGTTGATAGCTATGGATTCCCAAAACCAATAGTCCTCTCTCTCTCTCTTTATACCTACAAGCCACCAGAGGCCTTATTTATGTTTTTTGAACAATGTACTACCCAGGTCAAAATTGTTGGTTGTGGAGCTTGATCATCTTCCTATTTCATAGATCTTTGTTTCTCAGTCGTGTTTATACCCCATGAATACTATACACCCCATAATATTGTACACCCCTCCATATGAGGAGGGGGGGGGGGGGTTGCAAGGGGGGATTTGCCCCCCTGCAGAGTCTGGGGGGATCATCCCCCCGGTTGGGGGTTCCGGGGGCAAGAGGGTCCCCGGTGGGGGTTCAGGGGTGAAGTCCCTAAAGGAAAAAATGCCTTGTAAATATATATTTTAATTTCATAGTAAATCTGGACCATTCATTATAAGGTCGTAGATCTAATGATAGAATTTATGTTAGGTTTTTTTCCCTGGAAGGAAACCCTCTTTTATCAGGTAATTGTATTACGGCTATGTATCATTCTGAATATTGTATTATGAGAGAGAAGATTGTGAGAGAAAGAAGAGGAACTTATAGCAGGTGTGTTGTAGGTTGGATCCCTTCATTTGTTATATAATAATAAAGGAAGGACCTGGCATTTTTTATGGTTGACGTATCCCACACTGGGTGAACCATGTATATCTGTTTCTCTATTCTATTGTGAATATTTTGTGCTTTATTTCCACATTTTTTTTATTTGATTGATCTATGATCCTTTTTTTCTAACAACTAGTATTAGAGTGAAAGGTAACTCACAGGAAAAGAGGGTTCCTGATTCAAGTGGGAGGGATGGCAGAAGATGGAAATTTTAGGGTCAATAAATTTAATGGCCAAAACTACCAATTATGGAAGATGTAGATGCTAGATTATTTATATCAGAAGGATCTTTTCCTACCATTGGGTGGAATAGTGATGCAGACCCTCTGCCCTCGAGCCGGGATCCACACAGGATCTTCACTAAAACCACGCCAAGGGTTAATCCAACCCTTTGTTTAAGCCATAAAGGACTTCAGGTTTCAGGAGTTGGAGAGTCTCGATGTATTTCCACAGCTTTTGGAAAATGCTGAAATGCGAAACATCAACGAAGGTTGACTTCTCTGATGCGACAAGCACATGAGTTTCAGCTTTCGGGGCTTTGAGCGAACAACCAACGGTCATTCCTCTTCCCTTATGATTCCCTAAACTCCTAAATGTTGGAATGCCGAAATGGGCTCAACATCCCAAGGAATGCGAGATCGATGGCCTTTCCATATTTTCACCGAAGCTTGACCCCTCCTTTTACTTCCATCGCACGTACCTTCTGACTGAGACTTGGGACCCACCTTTTCGGTGTTTCCCTTTTCGTGATTTTGGTAGTTTCGTTGACCATGCAACTCTACTTCTTGAGTCCAGAAACCCCGAATCCCGATTGGTACCCAATGACTATTGTCCCTCAACCTTTTCAGGAATTTTTCCTTTCCCTCTTCGGGATTTCGCGAACCAAGAATTTGAAACTCTCGATTGAAAAGTCACTGTCTCCTCTGCTTCCTGAACTCTAGAAAACTGAAATGTCGAAATCCCACACCAAAGGTACACCATGTTTTGCGGCTTTCGAACATTCAATGCAAAGGGTTCTGGTTCCTTGTAGTCAGGATTCCCTGTATGTCGAACCTCAAATCACCGAAATTTCAAAATTCCACACCTGTTAATCCCTTTCGCGATCCGGGAGTTTGCATGACCAAGGATTTTGGCCTGCACTCCAAACTTGCGAATCTCGAATCCTTGAAATGATCTGATGGCTCAAACAGACCATGATCAATGGCCCATGTTGATTCTTGATGTCAGGGTGGCGGATTCATCCAACTCCTAACCACCTTATAGCTCCTTTGGATCCCATGGTTCGCGCGACTTCACGAGTTATCCACAGAGAAATATGACCTCCATATGCACTCCTCAATGACCCCTATCCAAACGAATTGGTGTTCTCCCTCTTGAACTTGACTTCTATGAGTTGATTTCGATCTCTGTGTTCCCTTGAGCACTTCAAAGGTGTTATCCTTCCTGAGCTTTCACTTGTACCTCAAGCTTCCCAAAAGGATCCCTACTCGCACTCCTTGCAGAAAATCTTCAAATAACCTCTGGTTATTTGAGTCTCTGACCCTGTGCACTCTTTGTAACAGTGGTCCTCCAACCTTGCTTCTGGATTTATAAAACCCAAGGCTTCAACTGGCCTGTGCACACCTTGCACGGCTTTGTGCTTCACCTGCACTTCAGCTGGTATGAGAACAACGGTATATCTCCTGAGCTTTCTGAGATAAAACTCAGACCCTCATCAACACACACCTTGTGGACGTTCACTACACTCCTTGAAGGAATGCTCAGGAAGAGAAACAATTGAAACTCATTCTTCTCCTCTCTCAGACTTCATACATTCATCAAGAAATCATACACACAATGCAGCATTGAAACAAGTGCATAACAGAGAAACAAATCAACTGTAAACATACCATTCAACAAATTTAAATAGTAAGCATCATAACACCATGAAAGTTGAGTCAAAGCTTCATGTATTAACTCAAGTGCTCCTGTACATGGGTTCTTCTCTATAGCTCTCTGCTACAACTCTACAGCTTATCAAATCTGAATGATGATAATAATATAATGATACAAGGATGATTGTGTCTATATCTGTTTTCCCTCCTACGCTTCTAAACTGTCTAATCTAACATTCATATCTACCTACTTGCATTCATTACTCATAAATGCCTCTACATCCTATAGATGAGAGCAATGCTCAAGATCTATTTACAACATCTAGATATAAATATAAGTATGCTTCCCTTAGCTATTACATTAATGTCCATCCAATAATTTTTCAAAACACTTCAAAATGTGCATTGGTGCTTTTCCTTCTGTCTCCCACTTTTACATTGCTTGCTTGGCTGGTTTCTTATGATGCTCTTGCATCATACTTCCTTGCTTGAAACTTTTTCTGAACTCCTGTTGATGAGCTCTTGCATGGTCTGTCCATGCCTATGAATTGCTGCTTCATCCACCCAACTGGCATATTCAACTGGATGTCCCTTCCATTTGACCAAGTATTCAAAATACTCTTTTCTCCTGGTCTTTTTGCTAACCCTTTTGTCAATTATGCCTTCCATCTGTGGCTTTTCAGCTACAGGCATTTGTTTTTTCCATCGAACCTCTTTCTGTTCCTCCTCTGCTCCTGCTTCTTCAACCCTATAAGAGTACAAATCTGTAACATTGAATATCAATGAGATTCCGACCCCATTGGGTAGTTCAATCTCATTTGTGTTTGCCCCAAATTTCCTTATGACCTTGCATGGTCCAATCTTTTTCATCTTCAGCTTATTATACGTTCCCCTTGGGAACCTTTCCTTCCTTAGATGCACAAGAATCAGATCACCAACTTCAAATTGAATTTCTCACCTGTGTTGATCTACTCTCCGCTTGTAATCTTGACTTGAACTCTGCAATCGATCTTTAATTCGACTGTGAAGATCCTTCATTCCTTCTACAAAGTCCTCTACACTAGCACTCCTAAATTCATCTTGTTTTGAATCTTTCAATTCAGAAACTCCCCTTCGATGCATTCCATATACAATCTGGAATAGACTCTACCCTATGCTTCTATTGAGTGAATCATTGTAAGTGAATTCCACCTGTGGAAGAATGTGATCCCATTGACTGTGGTATTAAGTCAGTAAGCTTCTTAACAAATCTCCCAAGCTCCTGTTTATGACTTCTATCCATCCATCCATCTGAGGATGATATGTTGAGCTAAAAGACAAATTTGTCCCCAACTTCTTCCATAAGGTCCTCTAGAAATGCCTTACAAACTTGGTATCTCGATCAGACACGATACTCTTTGGAAAGCCGTGAAGTCTGATGACTTCCTTGAAAAATAGGTTCATAATATGAGTTGTGTCACTGGTTTTCTGGCATGGTATGAAATGTGCCATTTTTGAAAATCTGTTGACTACCACAAAGATTGAATCACATCCTCTTTGTGTCCTTGGCAGTCCCAATATAAAATATATGCTCACTGCATGCCAAGGCCTTTCAGGTATGGGCAATGGTTGGTATAACCATGTGTTCTGCCTCTTTCCTTTTGTGTGCTGGAAAATTATGCATCTATCCACAAATTTCTTAACATCTGTTCTCATCCCTGGCCAAAAATATGAGCCATTCAACTTTGAGAACGTCTTTTCATGACCAAAGTGTCTGGCCAATCCACCACGGTGTTTTTCCTTCAACAAATTCTCCCTCATGGAGCATTTTGGAATACATAGTTGATTTCCCATGAACAATAATCCATCTTGGATCATGTATTTAATCCATTAACTTTTGTCCCTGAGAATTGGATTCTCATATGCCTCATATGCCTCTTTAAAATCTGGGCCATCCCTGTACATTTCTTTGAGGTTATCAAAACCTAAAGTTTTGACTCTGAATTCCTGCATAAGCAAACGTTTCCTGCTCAAAGCATCAACAACTTTGTTAGCAGTTCCAGAAATATGCTTAGTCGCAAAAGTAAAATTTTGCATGAATTCAACCCATTTAGCACGTTTTTGGTTCAACTTCTCTTGTCGAGTCACGAATTACAAAGCGTGATTATCGTTGTACAAAAAAAAACTCCTTGGGAACCAAATAGTGTCTCCATTTCTTCAGCGCTTGTATGACGACATAGAATTCTTTGTCATATGTGGAGTACTTGATCTTCTTTTCATTCATTTTTTCACTGAAATATGTGACCAGCCTATCATCTTGGCTCAAGACTGCTCCAATTGCAAATCCACTTGCATCACACCTAACCTGGAATGTCTTGCTAAAATATGGCAAAACCAGAATTGGTTGCTCAATGATCTTCTTCTTCAGTAGATTGAAACTCTTCTCTGCTTCCTTCGTCCAGTGAAAAAATTTATGTCTTTTCTTCACCGTATCCATCATCGGTGCGTTAATTCCATTGAAGTTTCGGATGAATTTCCTGTAGAAGCTAGCCAAACCATGGAAGCTTCGTACTTCAAATATACTCTTCGGCGATGACCATTCCTTAATTGCATTTATCTTTTCCGGATCCATTTTCAGTTCATTTGCAGAGATAACAAAACCCAAATAAATGAGTTATGTCCTCATAAATGACGGTTTCTTCATATTAATCAGCAATTTCTCCTGATGTAACCTCCTCATTACTGTAACTAAATGATTTAAGTGTTCTGCTTCTGTCTTGCTGAAAATTAATATATCATCAAGATATACAATGACGAATTTCCCTATGAAATCCTTCAGGAATTCATTCATCAACCTCATGAAAGTACTGGGCGCATTCGTTAAGACAAATGGCATGACAAGCCATTCATATAGCCCCTCATTCGTCTTAAATGTTGTCTTCCATTCATCACCTTCTCTCATTCGAATTTGATGATATCCACTTTTCAAATCAATCTTTGAAAAAAATCTTGCTCCACTCAAGCAATCTATCAAGTCGTCCATCCTTGGTAATGGAAATCTATATCTGATGGTAATCTTATTGATCACCCTTGAGTCTGTACACATTCTCCAGCCTCCATATTTCTTTGGGATGAGCACTGTCGAAACAGCGCATGGACTCAAGATTTCTCAAATCAATCCTTTGTCCATTAAGTCCTAGACCTGTCTCTTAACTTCTTCATTTCCTGTGGCATCAACCGATATGATGCTTTGTTGGGTAAGCTGGCTCCAAGTATAAGATCGATATGATGACTTATACTCCTGATAGGTGGCAATGAACAAGGTAGTTCGTCCACTACTATATCAACAAACTCTCCCAACAACTCCTAGATTTCTTCTAGTAAATCATCTATCCTTGTACTAGTCAAAAACATTTTGGGCTTCTTGACCACAATAAATTGTGTGTCTTTCTTTTTCTTAACCTCATTAAGAAGTTCCTTCCCAATCATGAGAAGTACAGTGTTTCTCATCTTTGTTTTCACTTCTTTATCCTTAATTGGCAGCAACATGTGAGTCCTACCATTTTTCTCCAGGGTGTATGTGTTCTTTCTCCCATCATGAACTACGTTTCTGTCATATTTTCATGGTATACCCAGCAATAGATGACAAACATCCATGGGAATGACATCACATAATATTTCATCTTTGTATCCTCCTATTTTAAATTCAACTAAACATTGTTTAGTGACATTTACCCGATGTCCTTTTTGTAGCCACGAAACTCTGTATGGGCTTGGATGTACAACAGTCTCCAGCTCCATCTTTTCTACCATCTCTATAGATACGAGATTGTCTACGCTACCACTGTCCACTATGACCTTTCATACCCTGTCTTTGGTTTTGCAAGCAGTCTGAAATAGACTGTTTCTTTGGGTTGGGTTCTCTGCCTCCTTCTCTGGCTTCAAGAGAACTTTCCTCATCATTAAGGATCTTCCACCTTCAGTGTCTTCTGCTTCAACATTCCATCCTTGAGCTTCGGAAATGTGAGTTTCACCACCATCTTTCTTCCTATCTAGACACTCATAGGATTTATGTCTGATTTTTCCACAGACAAATCATTTCACTTCACCTCCTCTGACTCTTCCTCTTCCTGTGGCTCGAGGAAAGTATTTCTATCATCATACTGCCTTCCCTGTGAGCTTCTTCCTCTCTCGGGTTGAGTTTGAGGTTTCTTTCCCTCTTCTTTAAGGTTCTGAGTTCTATCTTGGGCAATTGTTTTGCCTCTGGCTTGACTTCTACCTCGACCTCTTTGACCTTGCTTTCGGATCAGCTTCTCTTCAGCTTTTAGAGCTATCTGATAAGCATCTTCCAAATTTTGAATGGTCATCATTCTCATATCATCTTGAATGTCATATCGTAGACCATTCATGTACCTAGAAGCTTTTTCATCATTGCTTTCCCGATGACCTGCTCTGATATTTATCTTGTAGAATTCTTCAGTGTATTCCTTCACTGACATCAGCTTCTGTCTCAAATTCTACATCCTCTGAAACAAAGTGATTTGATAACCCCTGAGTATAAATTTGGCTTTCATTTTTGCAACCATTCTATCCCAACTTTTGATTTTCTTCTTGCACTTGCAATGTCTGTCAGCATGCAGTTCATCCCACCACAGTGATGCATTCCCTTTAAGTCTAGTAATGGCATGTTTGACTTTCTTATCTTCCTCGATGTCTTCATAGTTGAAGTATTTGTCTAGAGCTCTAATCCAGTCTAGAAGTTCTTCAACATCCAAGTTTCCTTCATACACTGCAATGTCCATTTTTTCCCTAGCACTTGTCCTTGCAACAACCCTGAATAGGTGTTCTTCTGCAGCATCTTCGACTGCAACTTCTTCTCCTTCGTTTCCAGCTTCATTTTCACTTTCAGTCTCGCTGATATCCCCAACATCAACTGTGCACCTTTGCGCTATCTCCATAGCATCAATCCTGGCATGTAATTCACGCATCTCTCTTTCCCTAGCTAGATCAAGTATTTTCCTGTCTCTTCTTCTTGGAATTTCTCTTTCCTCCGCTGGATAAGGTATTTTCCTGTCTCTTCTTCTCAGTGGCATGGCTGTAAAATTTTCACCCTTCTCTCTGCTACAGAAAGAAAAGAAATTGTTCTAGGCTCTGATACCACTTTGACGTAGACCCTCTACCCTCAGGTTGGGATCTGCATAGGATCTTCACTAAAACCACGCCAAGGGTTAATCCAACCTTTTGTTTAAGCCACAAAGGAATTTGGGTTTCGGGAGTTGGAGAGTCGCGATGTATTTCCATAACTCTTGGAAAATGTCGAAATGCGAAACGTCAACGAAGGTTGACTTCTCTGATGCGACGAGCACATGAGTTTCAACTTTCGGGGATTTGAGCGAACAACCAATAGTCGTTCCTCTTCCCTTATGAATCCCTGAACTCTGAAATGTCGGAATGCCGAAATGGGCTCAATGTCCCAAGGAATGCGAGATCGATGGCCTTTTGGGATTTACTTGGGACCCACCTTTTCTGCATTTCCCTTTTCACGATTTTGGGAGTTGCGTTGACCATGCAACTCTACCTCTTGAGTCCTGAAACCACGAAACCTGATTGGTACCCAACGGCTATTGTCCCTCAACCTTTTCGGGAATTTTTCCTTTACCTCTTCGAAATTTCTCTAACCGAGAGATTGAAACTCTCGATTCCAAAGTAACTGTCTCCTCTATTTCCCTAACTCTGGAAAATCAAAATACCAAAATCCCACACCAAAGGTACACCGCATTTCGTTATTTTAGGACTTTCAATGCAAAGGGTTCTGGTTCCTTGTCGTTGGGATTCCCAGTATGCTGAACCCCAAATCATCGAAATGATCTGATGGCTCAAATAGACCATGATCAATGAACCACGTTGATTCTTGATGTTAGGGTGGAGGATTCATCCAACTCCTAACCACCTTACAGCTCCTCTAGATTACACGGTCCTCGCAACTTCGCGAGTTCTCCACAGAGAATTCTGACCTCCAGATGCACTCCTCAATGACCCCTATCCAAACAAATCGGTGTTCTCCCTCCTGAAATTGACTTCTATGAGTTGATTTTGATCTCCGTCTTCCCTTGAGAACTTCAAAGGTGTTATCCTTCCTAAACTTTCACTTGTACCTCAAGCTTCCCAAAAGGATCCTTGCTCACACTCCTTGCAACAAATCTTCAAATAACCTCTAGTTATTTGAGTCTCTGACCCTGTGCACTCTTTGCAACAGTGGTCCTCTAACCTTCCTTCTGGATTTATAAAACCCAAGGCTTCAACTGGCCTACGCACACCTTGCACAGCTATGTGCTTCACCTGCATTTCAGCTGGTATGAGAACAACGGTATCTCTCCTGAGGTTTCTGAGATAAAACTCAGACCCTCATCAACGCACACCTTGCAGATGTTCATTGCACTCCTTGCAGGAATTCTCAGGAAGAGAAACAATTGAAACTCATTCTTCTCCTCTCTCAGACTTCATACATTCATCATGAAATCATAAACACAATGCAGCATTAAAAGAAATGCATAACAGAGAAACAAATCAATTGTAAACATACAATTCAACAAATGTAAACAATAAGCATCATAACACCATGAAAGTTGAGTCAAAGCTTCATGTATTAACTCAAGTGCTCCTGTACATGGGTTCTTCTCTATAGCTCTCTGCTACAACTCTACAACTTATCAAATCTGAATGATGTTAATAATACAATGATACAAGGGTGAGGGTGTCTATATATGTTTTCCCTCCTACGCTTCTAAACTGTCTAATCTAACATTCATATATACCTACTTGCATTCATTACTCATAAATGCCTCTACATCCTATAGATGAGAGAAACGCTCAAGATTTGTTTACAACATCTAGATATAAATATAGGTATGCTTCCCTTAGCTATTACATTAATGTCCATCCATTAATTTTTCAAAACACTTCAAAATGTGCACTGGTGCTTTTCCAGTTGTCTCCCACTTTTACATTGCTTGCTTGGCTGGTTGCTTACAATGCTCCTGCATCAAATAGAAAAGAATATGACAACCATGAAGGATTAAGAATGGGAGATTCTTGACAAAAAGGCACTAGGAATGATATGGTTGATCCTGGCAACGTCAGTGGCTCAATATTTTGAAAGAAAATACAATGAAGGAGATGATGGAACCATTGGATAAACTGTATGAAAAACCCTTGATGTCTAATAAGGTATTTCTAATGAAGAGATTATTTAATATGAATATGTCAAAAGGTGCACCTGTTGTAAATCATTTAAATGAATTTAATACGACTAATAATCAGCTAACTTTTGTAAAAGTGGAATTTGATGATGAGGTCAGGGATCTTCTAATCTTGTGCTCATTGCCAGAAAGATCGAACGACTTGGTCATGGTTTTAAGTAACTTTGTCTCTAGTTCAAACACTTTAAAATTTGATGATGTTGTTGGTGTTACCTTAGCGAGGAAATGTGACGGAAAAGCATAGGTGAGACATTAGGTAATGCGTTAAACATGGAGAATAGGGGATGACAAAAGGATAGAGGAAAGGGCTTAGGGAACCATGGGAATTATAGAAAGGGAAGATCCAAATCCAGACTAGGAAAAATAGAGTGTTGTAATTGTGGGAATAAAGGACATATGAAGAAATACTACAGATCTCCAAAGAAACAAAGAGATGGACAGGAGGAAAATAATCATGAAACAAATGTAACAGGTTATGTGTTACAATATTCTTTGATTCTTTCTATAGATAATATTTCTGATTCTTGGGTAGTATATTCAGGGGCATCATTTCATGCCACACCCCATAGGAAACATTTTCTATATTATGTTCAAGGTGATTTTGGACAGGTTCATTTGGGTGATGATGCACCATGAAAAATTGTTGGAATGGGAAAGGTAAAAATTAAGAAAATGAATGGAAACCAATGGTTGTTAGAAGAGGTAAGAAACATTCTAGATCTAAAGAAAAATATAATTTGAACAGGGAAGTTGGAAAGTGAAGGTTGCATATCTATATTTATAGATAAGGCATGGAAGGTCACCAAAATATCACTGGTGATAGAAAAATGAGAGAAGGTAGGTGCATTGTATTTATGTATAGGTAATATTGACTCTTATATATATTTAGTTTCTACATGAGTGGATAAAACACTGTGGCATCATAGGCTTGGACACATGAGTGAGAAGGGGATGCAGATACTTCACAAAATAAATTTGTTGCTAAATCTTAAACAAATTGATTTGGATTTCTCTGAACATTGTGTTTATGGAAAATAGAAGAGAGTCATATTTCTCAGAGTCGGAAAATAAAACAAGAGTGAAACATTAGAGCTTATGCATACAGATGTATGGGGACTAGCTCAGGTATCATCTTCGGTGGCTCTCATTATTATGTTACTTTTATTGATGATGGAACTAGAAAAACTTGGGTTTATTTCATTCGACAAAAATATGATGTTTTTGATACTTTTAAGAAATGGAAATCTTTGGTTGAGAATGAGACAGGAAAAAGGTTGAAGTGTCTCATATCAGACAATGCAAGTGAATATTGCAGAAATGAGTTTGATTATTACTATTCATACCATGGGATTCGTAGAGAGAATAGATATCCAGGAACATCGCAAGAAAATAGTGTGTCAGAAAGGATGAACATGAAAATCATGGAGCGTGCAAGGAGTATGAGATTGCATGCTGGTTTTCCCTTATAGTTATGGGAATATGCTATAGATACTGATGTTTAATTAATAAACATATGACCTTCAATCTCTTTGGATGGTAAATTCCAAAGGAGGCATGGATAGGTAAAAGGGTAAAGTATTCTTTTTTGAAAACTTTCGGTTGTGAAGCATTTGTCCATATTGATAAAGAAAATAGAACAAATCCTGAGGAAAAATCAAATAAGTGTACCTTTTTTGGATAGAGTGTTAATGATTTTGGTTATCACTTATGGGATTATGAAGATCACAAAATTATTAGGAGTAGAGATGTCATATTCAATGAAAAGTTCATGTACAAAGATTAGTTGCAGAGAAAGAAATAGTAAAAAGGAAAACGAGAATACACCGTGCTTGATGAGATCACTGAAAAAGAAACTTCAAAGGTACTAGAAAATAAAAATGTACAACAACAGGGGAAACAGGTACCTTAAACTACTGCAAGTGTTGTTATAATATCTATCAGGTTAAGTAGACCCCCTAAATGATACTCTCCTTCATTGTATTATTTATTGTTGATTGGTTTTGATTCTAGTGAACCAGAATGTTATGAAGAGGCAATGCAAGTAGACACTAAAAAGAAGTGGGAGAAAGGCATGAAAGAGGAAATGGATTCCCTGGTAAATAAACAGACTTGGGATTTGGTTCAGTTGCCTACAGAAAAAAGAGAATTGCAAAATAAATGGGTTTACAAGTTGAAGGAAGAATATGGAGGAAAAAACAGTACAAGGCTAGACTTGTTGTAAAGGGGTTTTCACAAAAGAAAGGTATAGATTTTGATGAAATATTTTCTCCTTTTTTTTAAATGACTTGAATTAGGACTATTTTAAGTCTTGTGGCAGTAGAATATTTACATCTTGAATAGTTAGATGTAAAAATAACTTTTCTCCATGGGGATTTGGAGGAAGATATTTATATGCAGCAGCCACAGCGGTATGAGGTCAAAGGGAAGGAAAATTTGGTATGCAGTTTGAAGAAGATATTGTATGGCCTAAATGAAGCTCCAAGGAAGTTGTATTTGAAGTTTGACAGGTTTATGATAGAACAGGGTTATAATAGATGTCATTATGATCACTATGTTTATTTTAAAAAGATAGAAAATGGAAGCTATATTATCTTGGTATTGTATGTAGATGACATGCTTGTTGCAGGATCTAATATGCAGGATATAATGTGCTCAAGAATAAATTAGATAATTCATTTATGATGAAGGATTTGGGTGCTGCAAAGAAAATCATTGGTATGAGAATAACAAGAGATAGGAAAAATCGCAATTTGGCATTGTCTCGGGGTAAGTATATAGAGAAGGTGTTGGAGAGGTTTAGAATGAAGAGTGAAAAACTAGTTAGTACGCCTATGGCCATACATTTAAATTTAACCAAAGAAATGTGTCCCAAGACATATGAGGAGATATAATACATGTCTAGGGTCACTTATTCATCAGTAGTTGGCAACTTGATGTATGTGATGGTTTTCACAAGACTAGATATTGCACATGCAGTGGGAGTTTTCAGTAGGTATATGAAAAATACAGGTAAAGAACATTGGGAGGTAGTAAAGTGGATTTGCATGTATTTGAAAGGTATTGTCACTCATGAATTATTATTTGGAGGTTCAAAAACTGTTCTATAGGGATATGTTGATTCAGATATGGCAGGTGATAAAGATAGCAGGAGGAGCACCACAGGGTATGTTTTTATTGTAGGTGGAGAAACAATAAGTTGTATTTCAAAACAACAAAAGGTTGTTGCACTTTCAACAATAGAGGTAGAGTATGTTGCTACTACATATGCTAGTAAAGAGATAATTTGGTTACAGAGGTTTATGGAGGAATTGGGAAAGAAGGAAGAGAATAACAGGTTGTACTATGACATCAAGAGTGCCATTCATCTTGCAAAGAAATCAATATTCCATTTGAATACTAAGAATTTACAACTTGGGTACCATTTCATACGATCTGTCTTGGAATATGGACATTTGGAGTTGGAAAAGATACACACTAGCCATAATGTTGTAGACATGTTAACAAAGGGAGTAACTAGGGAGAAAATGAGTTCCTGCTCAGTTTTAGTTGGTGTTCAAGCATGAAGGTGAGGATGAGAAATTTTCCAAGTCCAAGGTGGAGTAAATTCCAACAGGTACAACAACAATGGAGTTGTTGTGATCAGTCTCCAAGTGGGAGATCATTGGTGTTAGAGCTTGATTATCTCATGTTTCATAGGTCTTTGTTTTTTCATCTATGTTTATACCCATGAAGACTATACACCCCTCCACATGGGAGGGTTGCAGGAGGGTATTTACACCCTTGTGGGGACTGGGGAGCTCATCCCCTGGGTTGGAGGGTCCGGGGGTTTGGGGGTGAACTCCTGAAGGAAAAATTGCCTTGTAAATGTAAATTGTAATTTCATAGTAAATCTGGACCATTTGTTATAAGGTCACAGATTTGACAATAGGAGTTATGTTAGGGGTTTTTACCTAGAAGGAAACCTTCTTTTATGAGGGAATTGTATTGCGGCTATGTATCATTGTGAATATTGTATTCTAAGAGAGGAGACTATGAGAGAAAGAAGAGGAGCTTACAACAGGTGTGTTGTAGCTTATATCCCTTCATTTGTTGGATAATAGTAAAGGACGGACCTGGCAATTTCTCTGGTGGACATAGCCCACACTGGGTGAACCACGTATATCCATGTCTATATTTTATTGTGTATATTTTGTGTTTTATTTCCGCATTTTTTTTTATTTTATTGCTCCACGATCCTTTTTTCTAACAAAAATATAGGTGGACACATGTCACCTTCTCTTCATCAACTTTCCAAAGACTATCCTTGTCCCTAAATCTAATCTCTGAGCTGAAATTTATGGCTCTATGAAATCAACAATTTCATCCTTTTGCACTTGTTTTGATAGGTATAATAAATCTTAGAGGTGAAATTTTGTCAACTGTTGTAGGAAATCTAGAAAGAACCAAGAATATTTTTATCAACACTAATAATAATCATAGTGGTAAAAACACAACAAATTTTAGAGTTACAGATAGTTGATCTATTAGGATTCTACAACAATATGGAATCTTCTCCTTTGTCCTTTTTACAAAAAAAATATTCTCTTTTCTCTTTTCTCAAACCATGTTTCTTACTCATCCGTCTATGTCCAATTTTTATCTCATAATCCATTTCTTCTCTTCTATATATTTCCAATGATTGTAACCATGCTCAAAATCGAGCTTGGAATCAAAAGTTATGGCCTTTTTAAGCTTCCATACCTTCTTATGACTATCTCCATGTGTCTCCAAGTCACCCCTGCTATCCAACATGGCATTACTTGGTGCAGACATGTCAAAAAACATACTTTCCTAATGTGGCATACCTCAACCAATGAATGAAGAGCATGTGAGGTGGTTGTGTACTTCACCGGGTATCGAGATCTATCGGATCCCCTGAACTACTAACTATGACATTCTCGATTGTCTATATGGTGGTCTGGTCCATGGGACCTTAACCCAATTGGCACATACACCCACTAGGATCCTCGGCTCCCTGGGCTCTAATATCCTTGGCACTTCACACTACCCAAAATATTTATGATATATGGTAGCACATATTCATTCATTTCCTCACCCCCATTAAGAATCGGGTCCTCGTGCTTTGCAAATCCATTTGTAACAGTTATAAAATCTTTTGGGGTTTTTTTTTTTCGATATAGTGAATATATCATGAGATTTATTTCAAGATATCAATGGTCCAGATATCTTGGCCTCCCATATCTGACGACTGGGATGTATCCCTATTTCAAAGACGCATAAGGGTAAGTGGTCCAAATAGAACCCATGACACATATATATGACATGGCTTTCCACCTAGCATGACACTTAGTAACCTGATCGAAAACCATGCTTATGTGGCACAAGGATGTGGCTTGACACATGGCACGATACGTGGCCTCTAACATCATCCCATCCTCTGGTCCCATTCATAATTTTGAGCTAGAAATTTTACTGTCTAAGACACACGACATGTTATTCTAATGAAAGGTGGGCTAACTATATTACTACATGTGGCATTGACATGGCTCTAACATGGTATATGATGTGGCAGCGGTCACCGACCACCATTTTTCCTTTTTCTAAAGTCTTCCTATATGACATGGCCTCCATGTGGACCCATTCCACATGTGCTAGATGACATGGCATTGAAATGGTTGTTGGCATGGTGTTGATGTGGAATTTCCCACCTATCCACTGGGACCCTCGGCCCATCAGGTATCGAATATCTCACACTTGACACCACTTAACCTGTTTTCGATATCTGATTATCCAAGGTATCGACCCAGCGTAGTGGCGGTCCACTGTGGTATTGGTCTATTGGCGTGTTGGCCCACCAGGGTATCTTCCTACCGTGGTATTGGCCCACTGAGGTATCATAACTCTGCATAAAATATATCCAATAAGGTGATTCAATTGCAATCCAATGCACCAGGCCACTAGACATCAGTTCCCTAGCCAAATGTTTACATTGTGTGCGGCTATGCATGGTTTCATAGTCCTTCGTTATCACACAAGTAATAAAGGATTGGTTTTTCTTATAAATTGCTCATTCGATCCCTTACCCATGCATGTGGGATACAAATAAGTAACGTCATCACAAATCAATGGTTCTAGATCCATGCAAAGGCCCCATCGAATCATGTTATGCCTTGTCTCCCCAGAAGACAGATATTTCGGTTTTGATGCCCAGCTTGTGAAGGGGAGAGATCGTTAAGATGTTAGAGCCAAGGAGGATCTCTTGAACATGGTTTCCATGGAAATTATTGATGATGTAGCCCCCCCCCTCCTCAACCCGTAGGTCGAAAGGTCCACGCCAACATGATCTTTCTTCTCTCCTTGGCCTGAAGAGCTCTTAGAAATGGCTCTTCTATTTCCCTTTTGGGAAATCTGCACCCACAACTGACTTCGATAAATTACCCCTTTATACCTCGGGAGGTTGAACTTTTCACCTTCGTGAATCCGTTGTTCAAGCTCCTTGTCTCCAATCTCGGAAACCCAAAGAATAGTCAACGCTGACCTTTTCTCTTTCTCTTTTGGATTTCTCCTTATCGCGATTTTGGCGGTCGCGATGTCAAGCAACTTGTCCCCGCGATTCCTGAAGCCCGATTTTCCAAAATTGCGATGCGCTCACAAGGTTGACCTTTCAACGCCCCTTTACTCCGTCGGGACTTCGGACTTCGCAATATTGTGAATCCTAATGCAATGAATTCGGAACTTCACTCCGAGAAACTATGAAACGGTCAACTGAATTGAATTCTACGTCGATAGTGTGCCACCTGTCCACCTCGCTGACTCCTATGGTTCCATACCATCCTTTTAGCCTTCAGGACTTCGCGTTTCGTGATATCACGATTCTCGTTGCAAAGTTTATGGGACTTCCACCTATGAAATCCCGAAATAGGAATTCGCTTGAAAATCCAATGGCCCTTGTGGCTTGGATCTACGGTCCTAATCCTCTCGAGCTTAGAAACTTTAGGAACACTCGCAGTAATTCCCTTGCTCCTCCGTGAGATCTAACGGCTCATGGGACTTCGCATATTCTCCACAGAGAATTCCGATTGTCCATTTTTTTTTCTTGAGAACTCGTCCTCCTGCGGTTCGACGTTGCTACGCCTTCCTTCATATTTTCAAGGTACTTGGAAACTGCCTTCCTTCGACTCCTTCGAAGGTCCAAATCCTTTTGAGCTTTCCATGAATCTGTGCCTTTTAGAAAAAACCCTTGCATGCACTCCTTGTGGAAGACTTTCAAGCACTTCCTAGTGTTGAATTCCTTCGACTCTGCACACACCTGCAGCAACAGTCTCCCAATGCTTCACTTATATTAGAAACTCTGAGACTTTACTCAGCCTGCGCATTCCTTGCACAGCTCCTGTGCCTAACTGTACTTCTGTGGAAATGAGAACAAAAGCTATCTCTCCTGATTTTTCAGAGACAAACCTCTGAACACCTTGTCGACGCACTCCTTGCGAACAAATTCAGCTACACTCCTTGCAGGAACTTTTGCTCAGATGGAGAAACAATTGAAACTTATTTCCCTTACTCTCTCTCTCTTAGATTTCAGACATTCAACAAGAAATCATTCATACATAGCATAAAATCAATTGCATGACAGAAAGAGTAACTCATTCATGAGCATAACATTCAAAGATGCATACACAGAGAATATATGAACACCATGAGTCTGAATCACAACTTTCTTGTATTAATTCAGAACATCTGTACATGGAGTCATCTACACAGCTCTCTCTCTGCTCTCTTTTTTTTCTATTCTCTTCTTCATCATAATAATTATATTACAATATACAAATGAGGGTGTCTATATCCTGTTTCCCTCTTGCGCTCTAAAACTGTCTAATCTACACATTCAATTTTACCTACCTGCATTAACTACCATAATTGCCTTCTATCTACTAAGGATGAGAGCGGATCGCTCAAGGTCCATTTACATTATACAAGTGCACCTTCATTTAATTGTTTCATTTAAGTTTCTAAAACAATCTCAAAATTTGTGTTGGGCACTTGTCCAACTGTCTTTTGCTTCCGCGCCGGTTCGCTTGAGATGCTCCTGCATCATACTCTCTGGATTGAAAATTTTCATGGGCTCCTGTCCATGAGCTCGCGCACGGTCTTTCCATGCTTCTGGATCTCTGCTTTGGTCTCCCAGCTGGCATCTTCAACTGGATGGCCCTTCCACTTGACCAAATATTCAAAGTATTTCTTTCGCCTAGTCTTCTTGCTCACTCTTTTGTCCAGTATGCACTCCATATGCGGCTTATCTGCAATTGGCATTTGCTTTGTCCACTGGATCACTGGTTGTTCATTTTATGTCCCTGCTTCCTCATCTTTATATGGGTACAAATCTAAGATATTGAATATCAGAGAAATTCCTATCCCATTAGGTAATTCAATCTCATAAGCATTCACCCCAAATTTCTTTAAGACCCTACATGGTCCGATTTTCTTCATCTTCGTCATATTATATGTTCCTCTTGGGAACCTTTCTTTTCTCAAATGTGCCAGAATCAAATCACCAACCTCAAATTGAAGTTGTCTCTTATGTTGATCTACTCTGCGTTTATATTCCTGGTTTGAATTCAGCAATCGCTCCTTCACCTGGAGTCACAAAATGCAATGCATGATTGTCACTGTATAAGACAAACTCTTTCGGGATCAAGTAATGTCTCCATTTTTTCAATGCCTGAATGATAGCATAAAACTCCTTATCATAAGTGGAGTATTTCACTTTCACTTCATTCAGCTTCTTGCTAAAATATGCTATCGGCCTGTCCTCCTGACTCAAGACTGCCCCTACTGCAAATCCACTTGCATTGCATTTCACTTGAAATGTCTTTTGGAAATCCGGCAACACCAAAATGGGTTGTTCTGTAATCTTCCTCTTCAACAGATTAAAACTCTTCTTAGCTTCTTCAGTCCACCAAAAAGACTTATGTCTTTTCTTCACTGTATCCATCATCGGTGCACTAATCCCACTGAAATTCCTAATGAATTTTCAGTAGAAACTAGCCAATCCGTGAAAACTTCTCACCTCAAAGTTATTCTTCGGTGATGGCCAATTCTTGATTACCTCCACCTTATCTGGGTCCATCCTCAATTCATCTGTAGAAATAGCAAATCCCAAATAAATGAGCTTTGTTTTCATGAATGAGGATTTCTTCATGTTTATCAACAACTTCTCCTATTGTAACCTCTGCATCACTATAGCCAAATGCTTCAGATGCTCTGCCACTATTTTACTGAAAATCAGTATGTCATCTAGATACACAATGAAAAATTTTCTGATGAACTCCCTCAGGACTTCGTTCATCAACCTCATGAAGGTGCTCTGCACATTTGTTAAGCCAAACGGCATAACAAGTCATTCATACAATCCTTCATTTGTTTTGAATGCTGTCTTCCATTCATCGCCTTCCCTCATGCGGATTTGATGATAACCACTTTTCAAATCAATCTTTGAAAAATACTTTGCTCCACTCAAGAAATCCATCAGATCATCCATCCTTGGCAATGGAAATCTGTACCTGATGGTTATCTTGTTAATCGCCCTCAAGTCAATACACATCCTCTAGCCTTCATCTTTCTTCGGACTGAGTACTGTTGGAACAACACACGGACTCAAGATTTCCCTGACCAAACCTTTGTCCAACAACTCCTGGACTTGTCTTCTGACTTCTTCATTCTCTTGCGACGTCAATCTGTACACGGCTTTGTTTGGAAAACTGGCTCCTGGTATGAGATCAATATGATGACTCACACTTCTAATCGGTGGCAACGAATGGGGTAATTCGTCCACTACTATATCAACAAACTCTTCCTGCAGTTCCTGAACTTCTTCTGGTAAATCATCTACTCTTGTGCTGGTCAAAACAATCTTCAGTTTCCTGACCACAATGAATTGTGGTTCTTCCTTCTTCTTGACCTCTGTAACAAGTTCCTTCCCACTCATGAGAAGTACAGTGTTTCTTACTTCCAGTTTCACCTCCTTATCTTTAATTGGAAGCAACATGTGAGTCCTCCCATTCTTCTCTAGGGTGTATGTGTTCATTCTCCCATCATGAATCACATTCCTGTCATATTGCCATGGTCTACCTAGCAATAGATGACAAACATCCATAGGAATGACATCATAAAGTATCTTATCATTATATCCTCCTATCTTAAATTCAACTAAACATTGTTTAGTGACAGTTACCTGATGTCCTTTTTGTAGCCATGAAACTCTATATGGGCTTGGATGATCAATCGTCTCCAGCTCCAGCTTTTCTACCATCTCCGTAGAAACGAGATTATCTGTGCTACCACTGTCCACAATGACCTTACATACCCTGTCCTTGGTTTTGAAAGCAGTCCGAAAAAGTCTGTTTCTTTGGAATGAACTCTCCACCTCCTTCTCTGGTGTCAAAAGAGCTTTTCACATCATCAGTGATCTTCCACCTTCAGTGTCTTCTATCTCAACATCTCACCTCTATGCTTCAGCGATGTGAGCTTCTCCTCCTTCTTTATTTTTGTCTGGACACTGATAAGACTTGTGCCCATTCTTTCCACATGTGAAGCATGTTATTACTCCACCTCTTCCTCTTCCTCTACCTCTAGCATGAGGAAAAACATTATTATCAGCATACTCTCCTCTCTACTCAGTATGTTGTCCTCTCTGTTCAACATATTTCCCTCGATGTGAGCTTCCACCTCTCTCAGTTCGAGTCAGAGGTTTCTTCCAGTCCTCCTTGGGCTTCTGATATTTATCTTGGGCAATTGATTTGCCTCTGGGCTGACTTCTGCCTTGGCCTCTATGACCCTGCTTTCGGCTCAACTTCTCTTCAGATTTTAGAGCCATCTAATAAGCATCTTCCACCATTCGGATGGTTACCATGCTCATCTCATCATGGATTTCGTATCTCAGGCCATTCATGTATTTGGCAACCTTTTCATCATCGCTTTCCCGATGACCTACCCTGATGTTAAGCTTATAGAATTCTTCAGTGTATTCTTTCATTGTCATCAACTTTTGTCTCAGGTTCTGCATTCTCCTGAACAGAGTAATCTGGTAATCTCTGGGGATGAATTTCGCCTTCATCTTTGCTATCATTCTATCCCAACTCTTGATCTTCGGCTTGCCTTTGCAGCATCTGTCAGCTTGTAGTTCATCCCACCACAATGCTTCATGTCCCTTCAATCTTGTGACAACATGCTTGACCTTCTTGTCCTCTTCGACATCTTCATAGTCAAAGTATGTGTCTAGAGCTCTAATCCAGTCTAGAAGCTCCTCTGCATCCAGATTTCCCTCATAAACTGGAATGTCCATCTTCGCTCTTGCACCCATTCTTGCAATAGCTCTGATCAAACGTTCGTTTGCTGCATCTTCAGCTGCAACTTCTTCTTCATGTTCAACCTCAATTTCACTTTAGGAATCACTAAGATCCCCAGCATTGACTATGCGCCTTTGTGTTGTCTCCATGTCTTCAAGTCTGGTGCGTAAATCACACATTTCTTTTTCCATGGCTGGATCAGTCATCTGCCTGCCTCTTCTTCTCATCATTTCCCTCCCCTCTAGTGCATCCGGTGTTTGTCTGTCCCTTCTCCTTGGCGTCATGGTGAATTCTCCTTTTCTCTGCTACAGAAATCAAAGAACCTTTCTGAGATCTGATACCACAAATGATGATGCAACCCCCCCCTCCTCAACTCGCAGGTTGGAAGGTCCACGCCAACAGGATCTTTCTTCTCTCCTTGGCCCGAAGAACTCTCAGCAATGGCTCTTCTATTTCCCTTTCGGGAAATCTGCACCCACAACTGACTTCGAGAAATTCCCCCTTTATACCTCGGGAGGTCGTACTTCGCACCTTCACGAATCCGTTGTTCAAGCACCTTGTCTCCAATCTCCAAAACCCGAAGAATAGTCAATGATGACCTTTTCTCTTTCTCTTTTAGATTTCTCCTTATCGCGATTTCGGCGGTCGCGATGTCAAGCAACTTGTCCCTGCGATTCCCGAAACCCGATTTTCCAAAATTCCGATGCGCTCACAAGGTTGACCTTTCAACGCCCCTTTACTCCATCGGGACTTCATACTTCGCAATATCGCGAATCCTAATGCAATGAATTCGTAACTTCACTCCATGAAACTGCGAAACGGTCAACTAAATTGACTTCTACGTCGATACTGTGCCACCTTTCCACCTCGCTGACTCCTATGGTCCCACACCATCCTTTTAGCCTTCGAGACTTCGCGTTTCATGATATCGCAATTCCCGTTGCAAATTTTACAGGATTTCCACCTACGAAATCCCGAAATAGGAATTCGCTTGCAAATCCAACGACCCTTGTGGCTTGGATCTACGATCCTACTCCTCCTGAGCTTAGAAACTTTAGGAACACTCACGGTAACTCCCTTTCTCCTCCATGAGATCTAACGGTTCACAGGACTTCGCGGATTCTCCACAGAGAATTCCGACCATCCGTGTTTTTTTCTTGAGAACTCGTCCTCCTGCGGTCCGACGTTGCTATGCCTTCCTTCATATTTTCAAGGTACTTGGAAACTGCCTTCCTTCGAATCCTTCGAAGGTCCAAATCCTTATGAGCTTTCCATGACTCTGCGCCTTTTAGAAAAAACCCTTGCATTCACTCCTTGCGGCAGACTTTCAAGCACTTCCTAGTGTTGAATTCCTTCGACTCTACGCACACCTGCAGCAGCAGTCTCCCAATGCTTCGCTCAGATTAGAAACTCTGAGACTTTACTCGGCCTGCGCACTCCTTGCACGGCTCCTGTGCCTGACTGCACTTCTATGGAAATGAGAACAAAAGATATCTCTCCTGAGTTTTCAGAGACAAACCTATGAACACCTTGTCGACACACTCCTTGCGGACAAATTCAGCTGCACTCCTTACAGGAACTTTTTCTCAATGGAGAAACAATTGAAACTCATTTCCCTTTCTCTCTCTCAGATTTCAGACATTCAACAAGAAATCATTCATACATATCATAAAAGCAATTGCATGACATAAAGAGTAACTCATTCATGAGCATAACATTCAAATATGCATACACAGAGAATATATGAATACCATGAGTCTGAATCACATCTTTCTTGTATTAATTCAGAACTTCTGTACATGGAGTCGGCTACACAGCTCTCTCTCTGCTCTTTTTTTTTTCTATGCTCTTCTTCATCATAATAATTATGTTACAATATACAAATGAGGGTGTCTATATCCCGTTTCCCTCTTGCGCTCTAAAACTGTCTAATCTACACATTCAATTTTACCTACCTGCAGTAACTACCATAATTTCCTTCTATCTACCAAGGATGAGAGCGGATCACTCAAGGTCCGTTTACATTATACAAGTGCGCCTTCATTTAATTGTTTCATTTAAGGTTCTAAAACATTCTCAAAATTTGTGTTGGGTGCTTGTCCTGCTGTCTTTTGCTTCCGCGCTGGCTCGCTTGAGATGCTCCTGCATCAATTATGGACACTATTAAACCATGATATTCTCACCTCGACGTTGTCCATAGAAATTAAGTAATTTCACTTCAAGATCTTTTGTCCTGCCATGTAGCAGGCCCCTTAGAAGAACTAGTGTTGTAAACCAATAACTCTGATACCAATATGTGACGTATCTGTACCACCAATCTAGGCCACATCAACACGGAATAGATATAAAGACCACTTTGATGCATACTCGATATCATCACAACAACAAACTATTCGATTTGATACCAATGTTAATGCACCAATAACAACAAACCCAAAACAATTTGCTTAGCACACATATGAAACATCCCCATCCACCAAGGTTGGGCCATGGTACTTCCATAAACGCACAATCTTGGATTGATTATAAATTTTATTTCAATCTTTTATTAATCAATAACATGAAACCATCCAAGAAACGATCAACATGCAATAACCAAGAACATGTTAAACCATAAAATAATACGTTAACATGCCATGCACAACAATAACCAACAAATGAGCATAACATAACCACATCGTCCCATAGATAAATATACACAACAAAATATATAAATTACACATAAAACATAGAGAGAACTTATATTTTAATTCAACTAATCAGCAATTGGCTGCAGACTAAGGAAATTCCACCCAACCATAGATGATTTTGTTCATTCACTCTCAAAAACAGTGTCACCCCCGATCCCTGGCTATGAATCCACAAGCCTGACTCCTAGACCAAAAATAAAACACACAGCAGTTGGCTAACATGCTCTCAGGTTTTCCCAACCACACAACAATCCTAATTTCCATTTCTCTTCCCTTCATCCTGAACAACCCAAATAAATGAACCCCTTTCTCTACAATGTAGTCCCTCAGACGGTTCCAATTTCTTTCCAGGGCTCCAGTGCTACTGGCCAAGCAATATCAATGTTGGAAACTCCAAGGATTCTCAGTTGTGGATAGTTATTTCAGAACTATCATCAACCTCATGGACACATGCATCCATTCCCTCATGGAATGATCAATAATTTCTTATAGCCATCTAACAATGGCTGTCCTCCTCTAGCTATTTGTTTCCATGCCTAGACCCAGAGAACACAAATCAACAATAATGAGGATCCTAATCCATGAAGAACCAGAGTTAGAATTGAACCAACACAAGAATAAGAATGATAACCCTCCAAAAAACCCAAGGTAGGGTTTAAATAACACAAGGGTGTGATCGCTTCAAGAGACTCACGTGCCCCAAGAGACAACATGGTCACCCCAAAAGACTCATGTGCCCCCTTCCCCAAACCAATGTGGGTAAATAAAAATTAAATAAAAGGGCTTATCTGTCTCACACCCATCAATGTATTTTTATTAATATATTTTTGTGTTGTAAAACAGTTCTATGTTTTCCCCCTTTTTTGTCGTAATCCGACGACATAAATATGCATAAAATCACAATTTTTTGTTATTTAAATTGCATTTCTGAATGTAGAAATGGATTCAACATGTTGAAAAACCCATGGAGCAATTGAATTATACAGTATTAACCACTCAAATATGCATATCCAACAATTTATTTCCAATTTTCGAGAAAAATTGAATATAAAATATCCATGGAAAAAAGCCAAAACGTAGAATAGTTAAACTATGACGTTACATTTCTAGGCACCTAGCCCCTTTCAACTTTATCGACTCACCAACCTAATGTCACATTTACATAATAAATTATAGTTCACGGGGAGAAAAAAGAGGGTGTTACATATGGTACTTGTTTTGAACCTAGATATTTGATGATTTCTATTGCTTCCTCCTTCCAAGATTGCTTCAGAGGTGATAGAAGCTAAGCCTCTTCTTCTCTACTTCTGTTGTGAACCCAAATATTCCTTTTGAGAGGGAGGGATAAATAACTTTCCAAGTGACCATATATGTGGAAACGACCACATTTGAAGGGTATCCCTTCATAATCTATGGCTCGACAAACATTGGAAGACCCCTTCCTTATTGTGATGGAATCCACCAATCCTTTTGACTAATCTCGATCCACCAGGATGGGAGCCATTCCCATGTAGATTGAATTCTTGTATGAGTTATCCACTTCATAAAATATACCCTAAATCATTTCCATTTTTTAAAGACATCAACTTATCATAGAATTAGAGGTAAACTAAGGAACCTAACCCATAAAGGGACATATTCCATATGCTAAATCTTAGAATCAAAATCTACTTTCCATTTTTTTCAAGAATAAGTCGTAGGATCCCTAATACCATCCAGAATAAAGGATTTTATTATCATCTCTTCCTATTCTCATAATCGAGACAAGTCATCCCTTTACTAAAATCATGTTATGAAGGACATATCTAAGAAGTCTAGCAAAGTCCAAGATTTTAGGCTTTTTTTTGTTCATCCAAATTTTAGGGTTTTTGAGTTCATCCTTTTTCTTGGAAATATCCTAACAATGGAAGAATATTCCATATTCATGATTCCATTCAATTTAATTCCCTCCCTCAACTCCAAATTTGCGTTGTCTACCTTCCTTTTTACACACTTCATGTGCTTTTTGTCATTATGAAAACCTCCCGATACAATCCCCTCCTTATTTGAGTCCATGGCTTTATGAGGTGGGACTCCATTCATTAAATCACCAAACAACATTTTTATATTGCATTCAATTAAACCCCTTTCTAAATTAATTGAATCTAGAGGTGGTCCTAAGAGATTACCTAAAGTCCTAAATGAAGTTGCGCCATCGTTTCTTTCAGTGAGGAATTAATCCTTTTGAGGAGAATGATTTGATTGGTCTGATTCTTCTCTCATAAAATAAACAATGTGTCCTCCAAAACCCCTTGACTATGCAAGACTTTTGATTCCATTGTGCTACATTTAATTCCTAAAGGAACTAATGGGAGAGGAGCAGATGGATTTATCCCCATCACATTGACTAGAGAAGGCTAGGGGTTTTTCAAATCCTAAATCATAGATCCCAAGATGATGAGGGTATCATCCTCTAGTGACAAATATCCATGTTGTTTGAACTAATAAAGTGTGGAGTCAATTTTTTGTGTATGTCCTCCCTGGCACCACCCATATCTGGTGACCTTTGGAGGGGTAATTATCTAACACTTATTTTTCCATAAACCCATATTCAAACTCACCTATGAACTAGGGTTAGCTATTGTAAGTAAGGCCTACCACCAAACCTTAGAAGCCTAAACACCTGAGAAGGAAGGTGCATTCTGTAATTCCCTAATAATATTAATAGTTTATACTATATATTATTATTATTAGCAATAATTTAATCTAATGGAAAAGAAATTGTTAAAAGTTATTTTACATGTATTATGTGTCATATCTGTCATATTATTATTAGTAATAATCTAGTATACGAAAAAAAGGTTTGCATATATATCTTTGCATATGGGATAAGAAGAAACTCCTCTTTGAGACTCTTGGTATGTATGTTATTCTATTTGGATGTGAATTATGGGGATGCAATATCTCTCGTGAATCCTCGAGAAAGATATAGAAAATCCAAAGGAATTTTACAATCCATGATCTCAAAATTAAAGGAAGTACACCCTATCTCGTCCTCCTTTTTGAGGAAATCCTTCCCCCCATTGAGAGAGTGAATATGACTAGATACCTAATGTATAAGAACAAGTTAAACAACATGGAAGACAAGAGGCTTCCTAAAATTGCTTCAAAATCCATTCATAACCACCTTCGACTCAAGTGAGGATGGCATAAAGATGGCCAGTCTTGGCTAAGCTATTGGGGAATCATGGAAGACACCATTTTGTAGAATAAGGACACTATTAAAAATATCATTAAATCATAATTTAAGGAAAAAATGTGGTGTGATAAAGATTTAGAGGAAAAAAGAAAATTAAGGTATTATAAGGATGTAATGAGTCATAATCTAGAAGATCAAAATTACCTCTCTATTTTGAGAAGTGTAAAGAAAAAAATAAGTCTTGCTAAGATAAGAACAAATTATCATGATCTCCATAGTGCAATTCTTAAAATGCTATGGGATGAAAGAGTGTGTCACCTTTGTGATACTAAGAAGGTGGAAGATGAAAAACACTTTCTCTTAGATTGCCAAAGTGTCATTTTATTAAAAAGATAAATTTAAAAACTATATTTTAAAATAATTGTTTCATTTAATTTATAAAACTTTGTTTACAAATGTTAATATTATTATTAATAATTTAATAAAGTTTTTTTTTTCTTATAGTGGAGTGGGAAATAGGGAATAAATGCACTAAATAACTATGTAGTAGTAAATAAATATTGAATACTGGTTGGGAATAAATGTAAATAATTAGCAAATAATGAATTTTAAGGAATAGTAGTAGGTTAATTAATTGTTAGTGGTTTCCAACCTGTAAAATTGGAAAACTATAAATGGTTTAAAAGGTTTTTGTTATGCTTATTTAATGATTGGTATTAGAATATGTATGCTATTATTGAACACTCTTGTTTAGAGCATAGAGACTCTAGAATGTCTAGTGACCATTTAATTGTTAAATAATACATTGAGTGTGCTTTAGAGAGAAGCTTTTTTTACCCATAAAATTGTCATGGTCTAATGATTGTATATTTCTATTTTTTTTATTATTGCAAGTGCTTTTATTTGTTTATTTACTACATATATTTTCTCATTGATTGGTTCAAGAAATGTATTTGTTTTCATTTTTTCAAAAATGTTGTTTTATGTGTTGTATTTTATATTTTAAATATATTTTTTTATATGTCCTATGTTGTATTTTAAAGATCTTGTTTTATTTGTTGTTGTGTTGAGAGGCGTTTTCTATAGAGTATATTAGGGAGATGTGCAATTCATTTCTTAATATGTGGATAGATGCTTTACATCCTTCTATTATGTGAGGTGGATGTGTGATTCCTTTAATGCTTAAGATGGAGTTGTCACATAACATTTAAAAAAATGTCAACAACAAAAAAATTATTTCAATGTCACTCTTAAGTCCATAAAACAATTGAAAATAAAATATTTTATATGGTGCTCAATATGAAGGAGAATATGGCTAACTCCTTCCATAATTATATGGTGCTCAATACCAGGGAGGATATTTTTAATTCCTCACACACACACACACACACACACACACATATATATATATAATATGTTATGTTTACAATATTATTATGGTTAAAACATTTGAATTATATGGTACTCAATATGAAGGAGAAGATGGCTAATTCCTTCCATAATTATATAATGGTGCTCAATAATTATATAGCTTCTATGGAACAAATTAATTCTTCTCGATAGTCAACTTCTGCCTCTTCAATTTATTCTTTGACTTCTTCACATTCTTCTTCGGCTTCTTCATATTCTTCTTTGAAGTCTTCTTTGTCAGAGTCTTTTACTGCCATGAATAGAACTATTCATGTCTCATTTTCACTAACTTCATCTTCATCTGATGATGAGATGTCTTCTTTGGTGTAAAATCTTTTCTTGAAAACATTCTTTGTAGTTATTTTTCCTTTATATGTGTGTTTTCCTTTTGAGTAATCTTCATCATTTCTCTTTTTCTTATGAGGAAATTTGTTAGCAAAATGACCAATACCATCACAATTAAAACAAATTAAAGGGAGCTTACCTCTATACCTACTGTTGGTTCCCTTGTTTAGTCTTTTGACGAAGTTGGCCACTTCTTCATCATCTTCCAAGGCGTCACTTCTTCTACTATATTCTTCTTGTTCCTTTTTATTTTTCTTTGATCTTTTGGATACCTTGAAGGTTGCTTCTTTTACATCTGGATTTTCCTACTCAATTCTCATTTCATATGTTGTGAAGATTCCATGCAGTTCATCCATGTTTATTGAGTCCAGATCCGATGTTTCTTCTAGTTCTGATATCTTAGGGTTGAATCTCATAGGAAGAGATCTTAGTATCTTTTGAACAATTACATATTCTTCAATTTCTTCTCCCAATCCTATGATTGCATTCATTGTTTCATCGACTCGTAAGAAGTAGGTTGTGATTTCTTCATCTTCCTTCATTTTTAGTTGTTCGAGCTGACCTCTATAAGTCTGAAGCTTTCTTGCTTTGACTTTTGTATCTCCTTCATAAATATTTTGAAGCTTGTCCCAAATCCTTTTGGCGGATTTACACTGTGCAACTTTGGTGAATACCCTATCACTGATACCATTCAAAAGTGCATTTGTGTCTTTGGAATTATTCTCACCGAGTTTTATTGCTTTGTCATTTCTTGGTGGAACTACTCGTGCAGTGTATCAATCTACAATTGATTGCCAAAATTGAAATACATGTGCTTGTATATATGTCCTCATCCTTATGCTAAAAAAATAATACTTTTTTCCATCAAACTATGGTATTCCATTTTTATATGAGTCAGTACTCTCCATGATCTACCTTTCAGTGGTTAAACTAATTTCTGAAGGAACCTTCTCTGATACCAATTGTTGGATTACTGAGAGGGGGGTGAATCAGTAATAGAGCAATTGAATCCTTTTTAACCATATAATCCAAGTGTTATATCAATGAAGCATTATCATCCAATAACTGTAGAGTAAATAAGAAATGAACAAATGAACAAATGAACAAACATACACATACACAGTACACCAATGTTTTACATGGAAACCTAAATCGGGAGAAAACCACAAAATGTTTTTTCTTATATGTCTTGAAGAATTACATTCATTGGAAGCACCAACTTCCCTTTTTTTTCAGCTGCAACTCGAAGGAGGCTCCAACCCCCTAGTTTCTCAGTCTACAACCTGAGGGAAGCTCCAACTCCCCAATTCTCTAGCTACAACCAGAAGGAGGATACAACCCCCTAAGTTCTCTGGCTACAACCGGAAGGTGGCTACAACCACCTATCCTTTCTCCATCCTTCTACCCTGAAGTAGAAGTAGAATGATGGAACTATTTTCAACCTATCACTGTGAGATATACTTCTGTAAACCTGTACCAATAAATCTGAACCATGCATCAACCTATACCTCAACCTGTAATCAACCTGTACCAAATAACCTGTAATCAACATGTACCATAAACAAGTGCATACAACCATGTACCAAGTATGTACCAATAATGTGTCAACTACTCATCAACTTTGAATCATCAATATGTACCAACATCATCAACTATACACCTCATGTATGTGCCAACTCATCAACTACTTGTCTCAACCATGTACTCAACATGTACCTCAACCAAAATCCCTCATCAATTTCATCATCCAAATCTGATTTGTATCTCTATAATAGACCTGGTGTATATGATCACATTCCTACAAACCTTCCTTAACTTCAACAACAAGAGACTAGCATTTTCATCAAATGTTTCTTTAGTCTCACATGCCTAGTTTTGGATTAGTCAACAACCCTAAATTGAAGTAATAATAACTTTGTACCTGTAATGTATAAAGATATGAAACTGATACACATTTTTCTTTAGTGTGTTTTATGCAATTCCTCCATTTTTCACTACTTGAAACCTCTCAGAAAAGGAGTTATAACAAAAATGGCATGCCTTGCTGAATTCTGGCTTATTCTAGAGAGCGACCTTGTAGAGTGTGCCCCACACGGAATATTTGTTGAACTGATATATAATTGTTACAATGCATACTATATAATGTGACCTAACCAACACATTTTGTTTCACTAAATTTGGATCTGTTATGACGTTTTTATCTAAAACACCTGTTTTTGACTAGTTTCAGGACTAGCCACAAACCCTATTTTCACGGAGTGTAACTCCAAAAATAAAATGACCCACAAGTTGAATTGTTTACCACAGATACTTGGATATGTTTTCTCAATGTCATATAAATTTCAGGGTCTGAATCATTATAGAAAAAACGTTATAGCGAAAATGGTGAGATGACGTGTAAATAACATACCTTAGAAATTAGCACCATCAAAAGAATTTTCATTCCTTTCATTTCAGCGTTCTTTTCTTCACCTTCCCTCGGAATTTTGTATTATATATCCTTGGTTACATCAGACACATATAGATATTCAATATGCTCAAGTGTGATTAAAATTAGAGAGCCTTGCCTCTTATTTATACTCTCCAAGTAGCTTCCTTAAAAACATCTTCTAGGTCACTTGGCCCCACTATCCTTATTTTAGGGTTAACCCACTTCTAATTTCTCCATTAAATTTATTATTGAAATAATTTATTTTGTATTCACTTTGAATTATAATACACTCATTACTTCACTTTATTGTTTACCTTTTAAAATCTCTTAAACCACTTTGACTACTTTGACTTTTTGGGGCTTCTAGATGACATATGAGGGTCCTCCAACTTCGTAAGGCCATAACTCTCAAACCGTGAGGAGTTATGTGACATTCCACATACCAGTAGAAATGGAATGAAATGTACTATCCATATAGAATAGTATTATATGAAAATATATCATAACTCATACTGTTATCCATCAAGCAAACTTGGGTCCATTACCCAAACATGGGGTCTCTAACTTCTCATGGCCATAACTCTCTAACCATGAGGAGTTATGCAACGTTCCACATCCCAACGGAAATGGAATAAAAAGAACTATCCATCTAGGATATTTTACCTGACAAATTCATTGTACTTCATCTCATTATTCCACAATTAAGCATGGGTTCTCTTACTCCGCAAAGCGTCTTCCCGTGAGGGCTTTCACTATAAGGGGACCACTTTAGATTTCATCCATCTTTACTTCTTATCAACCATGACAAGACAATATTGATTCATATTTACATCAAACAATAGTGGTTCCATTACCCAAACCTTTGTGTTGTGGGGCGTTCTTCAAGGGTTGACATCAATGACAACCAACCTTAATCAACACCACTCATGAGAAAATCAATGAAAAAACTTCAATTGAAAACAAGGATGAAATTGTGCATGATCAAGTTCAATGTGATCTTCCCAACTATGTTGTAAAGCCTTGGGAAGAAATACTATTCAACAAAAAATGATATGGTTTAGGATATGACAAAGACAACATATTTCATTTGTCATATTACTCCAAAATGATTAAGATTGTGAGTGGAGTATTTCTTGATAAATAAATATAAAAAATAAATGAGGGAAAACACAAGTGCTAGCATTGTCAAATAGTTGGTCATGTGGATGATCAATGTTTTGATTTCCATTCTTGTCAGCATTGATGTAAGAACAATAATTCAATACACAGATTCTATATGTGAAAATATCTTGTAAATTTAAATGTTAATTATGGGTGGATCAATCATTGGAAATGGTCATGAACATCTAAGAAGATATATAAGTATTACCGTGGAATTCAATATTGAGTAAAGACAAATCTGGTAGTAGATAGTGAAATGAGAATAGTGTCCTCTTGAACCTCAAAAGGGGGAATATAATGATTTAACTCTCGTAAACCTTCATGGAGGGACTGCAAAAATCAAGTTAAGATGGTTAGTGTTCAACCAAAAAACACCTGATGAGTTGGTTGTCTCTTCTTTGAGCTAACAAAGGGGGGAATTGATGATGGTTTTTAGACTTAAAGATTTGGGAAAAAAAATGCGAGATGTGAATCAATATTCGGTATATGGAATACTTTAAAAATACACCAAATCGACATCAATAGTTTTTACATGTTACAATTAAAAGATATTTTAGGTTGACATCAACAATCTATATATGGAAAACATAAAAAAATATTCTAGATGGGAATGAATACTATGTAGATAGAAGACTTAAAAAATATGCTAGATGGGAATCATTATCATACCATTTTAGCATCCATATCTGGTGTTTTTTTAGGTGATTCTTCATTGAGTCTCGACTCAAGATTTATGCCATGAAGAGTTGGAAATGGTACCATTTTATGCACCTTCTTTGTTGGTATTATTGTTTGGACCTATGATTTAAGCGGGGGGGGGGGGGGGG
>ML787951.1:47245-57846 GCA_009831015.1 Picea engelmannii | reverse complement strand
GATATATATATATATATATATATATATATATATATATATATATATATATATATATATAATTTTTATATATTAAAATTAAAAAAATTAAAAATTAAAAACAAATTTATTATGCATCATGATAAATGAGAGAATAATAAAAAGTTTACAAACAATACTAAAAGAAGCATTTAAGTATAATCTTAAAACATAGTACTATTTCCTATAAGTAATATTATAGCATAGTAAATTTGTCTTAGAGTAGACATTTTCATATAATCCAACTAAGGAAAGATGACACTTACTAGAGATGGTTAACTTGGACATTATACATGTCTTCAATTAAAAAAAGAGGACACTTACTTGAGTTTGTCAACCTGGAGATTATACATTTGCTCAATTATCTAATAATATTAGATTGAATAATTTTTATGATGATAATTATAACAATAGATTAAACAATCATGATGATAATTATAACAATATATTAAATAATTGTGATGATATTTATTAGCAAATTTATAGTGATTTATATTTTTTTTTAAATTTATAATTTTAATTTTAAAATATGTTAAAATAAAAATAAAAATAAAATAGTATGTGAACACTTTAATTTAGGTTAAAAGTATTTTTTGTCAATTTTGTAAAACATGTATATGTGAGATAGTAATTTTGGTTAATTTATTTTGTATCAAAAATGGATTTTTAACAAATAAAAATAAATTATTTTCTTAAATTAATATTATTTGTCAAAACTAGAAGTAGGGGAGATTTCCCCTTAAGGTTGAGAAGGTTAAGAGGAGGTCACCAATTTGACTCTCTTCAACCTCTTGAAAGTCAAAACCTTGAAAGTTACTTGGGACCTGGTGTCTATAAGGAAAATTAATCTACACCTACCATTTCAGAAAATAAAAAAGACATTGAGAATCATTTTAAAAACTTGTGCATGTGTTTACTAATAATATTAATAATATTGTAAAAAAGAAAATCAACCTTTTAATTTAAATTTAGTAAAAAAAAAATACTAAATATAAAACATAATTTAAAAATAAGAATAAAGCTTTAAATCCACCCTTGGATAATATGTTGCTTTAATTTATGGGCTATTCATAAAAACACTCACAACATTATGACTCAAATTTTTTAATTCCTACCTATGCATCCCAAAAGCTATAGGAAGCTCCTAACTATATCATGTTGAAAATTTACAAACAAAATTGTTTTCTCTACCATTCCACTTGTTTTAGTTAAACTTTTACACCATATTAAAAGATAAATAAATTAAACATAAAACAATACAAGTTTACACCATGTTAGAAGATAAAAAAATATGCATAAAATAAGATTTATCAAAAATCAACAAGCTACATAAAACAAATCACATGCTCATTCATTCATATCATATTGAGAATTTAAAAACGAGATTGTTTTCTCTACCATTCCACTACCATTCCACTTGTTTTAGTTACATTTCTACACCATATTAAAATATAAATAAATTAGACATAAAACAATACACTTTTATACAATGTTAAAAGATAAATAAATTATATATAAAACAAGATTTATCAAAACAAATCACATGCTCATTCATTCAGAAAAGAAACTCTAAATGGTCCCTTATAAATATGTATAACACTCCCCAAATAGCTTTAATAAAATATAAATAAATGTTAGTTAATTATTTTTTATTACAACAATCCAATAAAAACAATGTAACTTTTGACTATTATAATATTATAATTTTCATTTCTTATCAAGAAACTTTTAGCATTTTTATAATATTTTCAAACATAATATTTTACTTAGTTTCATCCATCAATTTATTTTAAAGGTCTTGCTTATGTATAAACTTATAATATTAAATGTTTTTTTCTCCTAAACATTATTCATGCTAATTAAACTACAAATATATATTGATTAAATATTTCCTTAATTAAACTAAAAATAAATATTGATTAAACATTTCTGTGTAATAATAAAAAATATATATAAAAGTTTTGAACATTATGATTTTCATTTTCTATCGAGAAATGTTTAGCATTTCTATAATATTTTGAAACATAATATTTTACGTAGTCTCATCCATCATTTCAAAAGGTTTTGCTCATGCATCAACCTATAGTGAAGACGGCATAGAAATCTGATTAAAATAACTGACACTATGTCATGTTACAAGCGTTAGAGAAGATTCTATAAAATGTGATCCAATTACTTGAAGCTATGTCACGTTACAAGCCTTATCACCCTAGAGATTCGGATGAAATTGTAAAAGCCATTAACCTGAAGACAGAATTTGACATACAGGAGGAATCCATTCTGTTCGCTACTCATTTATTAGTTTCAATGTTTTGGAGTCTGGACACTAGTCTGCAAATTACAACGCTCTTTTACAGAGGTAATTCTTTCTGACGCCAGTCACTAGCTTCTTTGACTCTTAAAGGGGGCGATTTACTCGAGAGAGTCACCCGTGATAAATTAGGCTTTCGCTGTTCTTCATAGAAATTCAACCCAAAGGGGCCCTACTTTACCGTTGAAAGCAATTACTCCGCTCTTATAGATCTGCGCTCTTCAAGGGGGGCGATTTATACTGGAGGTCCCCGCGGTGGATTAAGATGTCGCTGCTGTTCATAGAGATCCAACACAGTCCATGGTGCGGGGGAAATGGGCCTAGTTTATTGTGGAAAGCAAATATACAGATCTGGATTCTGTGCATTCCTCTGGAGCCCTAAAATACCATAGCAACCAATGAAATAATATCCACTGAATCCGATTGTCCGCATCAGAACAGGAGCCAAGTGTTGCAGCGTAGGCCGAGGATGAGTTGATTTGGAATAACTGCTCGAAGCCATAAGAAACAGACATGGAAGCAACAATTAGATCTGAGGAAAGGCAGCCAATACATGAAATGAAATTCTTCAAGTTGCAGCGCCGCTCCAACAACAAAATTTGCTCATACTTCATCACAAGTATGTCAGAACCATGGCCAATGCCAGAACCAGCAACACAGGGATTTCAGTCAGACAAATCTGATGGGATGTGACATTTAAAGAACCATATACAACAGAATGAAAATCATCTAAATGGTAAGCTTCCAAAGACAGGAATGAGAGAACAATGTAAAAGTTGTTCTGCATATGCAATTTCACATGGAATATATCCAGCACCATATTCAACTATTAAATAGCCATTTATAACCCATCTTCCCCATATGAACCAAAAATTATGTTTTCATCTTTACAGGTTGAGTATTTCGGCATTCACATTAAACAGGTCAACAGAGAAGTAGCCAAGGCAAGCACACGATGAAGCAGAACTGAAAAACAAGATATATGGAAACAATCATAGGTAATGTCGGTTTATTGGGATCTGAATATATACTTGCCATATTAAGGAGAGGGAAATGTAATGAATTATCTAATAATTCAACAGAGAACAAATTATTAGACGATGAAATTCAAAATTGGATTAATCTTGTACATTTTCTTCGCTCTTAATAGAGTAATTAAAAACTAAACAAAAAATACAGTAATTGAAAAAAGGAAACAAGAATGATTTTAATAGTTTACTTTTGGTATAAGAAGAAAAATAATGAATGTCACAAGAATGATTTTAATAGTTCATTTTTGATATAAGAAGAAAAATAATGAATATTATCAGGGTTATGTGTTTCAAGGAAAAGAGAATGATTTTAATATTTTAATTTTGGTATGAGTGAAGGAGAATGCTTTCAAAATGTAAAAATAAAATAGGATTAGTTACTTCATAATGACAATTACATTTATGAATATTGGAAATGGGAAGGAGAAAAAGGAAGAAAGGAGAACATATGTGTCTAAATTTTACAAAATATTAAAATAAATGATTTCAATTTTGATTTTCATAGAAAAACAAATAGAGCATATTTCCTAAAAAAATGTCATGAAGACATTAAACAATATGTTGAGGGAAATATCTTTAATCCTTAAGTTATGGTTTGTAATGGCCAAATGAGGAGGTCCACCTTTGCATGCATTTCTTAAACATATAATCAATCCAACCATATGGCATCATAAACTTACATGTTAACAAAGTGATATCATAACCACAAAGGCATTGATAGAATGTCAAAAACTACATAACCATCATTAGACTATTAGCCTAGCTATTTATTTGACACCAAAAGGAAAATAAGTAAGATCCTACTTAAGATAATAGTACATATCTTTTCATTGTTGATTTTCCTAAATCCTTTGATAAAATAAGTTTAATAGAACTTTAACAATGGAAAATTTTGAAATTCCATATAATTAAAAAAAAAAAAAAAAAAATTGAGAATGAAAAAAATTTGTGTTGTAATTGAGTGGAGATAAATAAGTTTCTTCTTATATGAAAAATATCATCCAAACAAATATATTCTTTCTACCCAACGTTAGATTAGTGATAAGACTATATTTTGAATGGTATGGGAAGAGGAATACATCTAGAAAGTTTCTCTTTATTATTCATGTTTAGACTTAAATGGTGTTGTGTTATTGGCAAAGCACAAAATTGTCTCCAAGGACATCTTAAATCCACAACAAATTTTGAAGGCCCTCCTCTATTATATGTAAAACAAATGTAGGCAAATTTAACCATGGAGTTAGAAATTGAGAAAAATAGTCTTCAAAAATTTGGTACAAACAACTTGAATCTAGGTTATTGCCAAAACACAGATTGTCTCCATAGACATCTTGAAACAATAACAAATTGTGAATTCTCTTCTCTATTATATGTAAGATAAATGTAGTAAACTTCAACCATGGATTCTGAAATTGAGAAAAATACTATTCAAAAAATTGGTACAAACAACTTGGGTCTATGTCTCTCCAAAGAATCCTAGAAGAAAGTTCTATGAGTTCATAAGTACTTTTATTAGATGAACTCCGCTGCAAGTCTTACTAGAAATAAACATGTTATCATTGGATGGAGAAGATTTATTTCAATCACAGGGGCTTCACCATGTTGACCAATATCTTATCACGCTCATTCATAAAGGGTGTTTTTCAATTGTGAAAAATAGAATCAATATATTGTAGCTATTGGGGGAGGAGATCTCACTATCAAGGGTTTTATAAGTATTGGAGGGTATAAAATGGGCTATGTAGTAAAAATAGGGGTTTCTTTTATTGGAAAGATGTATTGAGAGGGGGCTAAAAAAATGATTTTTGAAGATATTTATCAATATCTAATAAAATTAAAGATATTCTTTAATATCCCACAAATCCAAGTGATAGACTCACTAAGTAAAAAATCCTTGATTTCAATTTATAAGTTATGACATATATATTCAAAATAAGGTATATGAACAATAACAACTTAGAACGTTAAGAAAGAGTTAATTATAATAGTAGAAACATATTATTAAAAGAAGAAGCATTATATTAGTTCATAATTTATGGAGTATATATTCCAAATAATGCATATGGACAAAAATAAATCCCCCCTCCAAAAGAAATTACAACTTAAGATAAAAACGGGTACATGAATAAACATATAATGGAGATAAATCATTAACTATAAGACTGGGTACAAATGAAAATAAAAGAAAAACAACACCAAGATCCTTATGAAAAAGTTAAGAAGATTTTATGTATGTGGTATCAACCCCTATGATTCCCTATACAAAACAGCATTACTTACAAGAAAATACATATCTTATTAAAAATATATACAATTTATTAAATCACAAACAAAACATTTCTATATTGCAGATTAAAACAGCATTACTTACAAGAAAATACATATCTTATTAAAAATATATACAATTTATTAAATCACAAACAAAACATGACTATATTGCAGATTAAAAGATGTCTGAGAGACATAAGATAAATTAATGGGTTTCTCGTGGATGTAAGTAAAATAAATTCTGTTTATATATTCTATACCAATGAATATATATTACAGCCTCTATCCTAGCTACAGGTTTTGATTAATTTCAAAGACATATCACCTAAAGATATATCGCCAAGAGATTTTAATAGAATCGTTCAGCAAGAAAGCATGAAACTTTGATAGTGAACATGATATCAAATGATCTGTGTATACTTCGCTACTATGAAAATTACAATTTTTTCGTGGTTTGAAAACGGTAATCCTGTTATATGATCGAGGTAAACATAAAAGGCAGAAAACCGTTTGATAGTGTAAGCGTACCTTATATTATCAGGTTTCTTGCCGACTTTACCCTAAACCTAAAATATGGACGAAATGGAGCTGGAAGGACATTTTGACCTTGAATGCTCTTATCTCTGACTTTAATTAAAAAAAAAAAAAAGTGTGAGCCGTCTTCTGTGACCAGCCAAACTGTATCATGATAGAAAACCTAGAGAGGAATCGCATGAAGGAAAAAACCATACACGTCTTTTAATGCGACCATTCCAAACTCTCTTGATTTTGAGAGTAAAATTTGGAAGCGGTAACAACATTCAAAGATTCTTTTCCCTTGTAACAAAAGTGGAACCATTTATAAATAAATGTTAAAATCTTGATGAACACCAGAAAGAACCCTTCTGTCAAATTTAGTATTAGAAAACCCTACACCAAGCAAGCGCACTGAAACAGTTCTAGAGCTAGGTCTACTGTTGGATTAATAGCTAAAAATGTCTAAATAACAGACAAAAATCCAATGAATGCAGGCAAAAAAAAGGGAAGTTTCCGTAACTAGTGATGAAACGAAGGTTAGAGGTACTCCGGAACATGTCCGGATCTAAGGTCGTTATGGCTTACCTTGGTTTCTGCCTTGGAAACACCGAAAAGAAAATAAACAAAATAAAGGATCACTTGTCTGTCTATTGTATACGAATAGCCTATTATCAAAATAAATGGAAAATGGCGCACGCAGCCGGCAGGTACATGTTACAATCACCGTACTGAGGTCCGTCCGTCCGTTGAGAGCTGACAGAAAGAGCTATGGGCACGCAGCGCCCCACACAAAGGAAATGCTAGGAGCTATGTGTGCCCACTCTCTTCTGTCAGCACCTTACCCAACAAGTTCTTCTTCCAAGATGAGCAAAAATTGAAATCACCTATATCAATAAATTTTGGAGCTAATATGCGCAGTACTAATAGAACCAAAAAATAACATTTCTTAAAATAAGGAACCATTTAATTGACAAATTATATAGTCATTCAAAAAAAACTAAGGAAACAATTACATTCATGGATATTGGAAATGGGAAGGAGAAAAAGGAAGAAAGGAGAGCATATGTGTATAAATTTTACAAAATATTAAAATAAATGATTCTAATTTGGAGTTTCATAGAAGAACAAATAGAGCATATTTCCTAAGAAAATGTCATGAAGACATTGAGACATTGAACAATATGTTGAGGGAAATACCTTTAATTCTTAAGTTATAGTTTGTAATGGCCAAATGAGGAGGTCCACCTTTGCATGCATTTCTTAAACATATAATCAATCAAACCATATGGCATCATAAACTTAGATGTTAGCAAAGTGATATCATAACCACAAAGGCATTGATAGAATGTCAAAAACTACATAACCATCCTTAGACTATTAGCCTAGCTATTTATTTGACACCATTTTATAAAGGAAAATAAATAAGATCCTACTTAAGATAATAGTACATATATTTTCATTGATTTTCCTACCTCCTTTGATAAAATAAGTTTAATAAAACTTTAACAATGGAAAATTTTGAAATTCCATATAATTATTAAAAAAAAAAAAAAAAAACTTTGAGAATGAAAAAAGTTTGTGTTGTAATTGAGTGGAGATAAATAAGTTTCTTCTTATATGAATAATATTCTCCAAACAAATATATTCTCTCTACCCAACATTAGATTAGTGATAAGACTATATTTTGAATGATATGGGAAGTGGAATACATCTAGAAAGTTTCTCTTTATTATTCATGTTTAGACTTAAATGGTGTTGTGTTATTGGCAAAGCACAAAATTGTCTCCAAGGACATCTTAAATCGACAACAAATTTTGAGTCCCCCCTCTATTATATGTAAAACAAATGTAGACAAATTTAACCATGAAGCTAGAAATTGAGAAAAATAGTCTTCAAAAATTTGCTACTAACAACTTGGATCTAGGTTATTGCCAAAACACAAAGATTGTCTCCATGGACATCTTGAAACAATAACAAATTGTGAATTCTCTTCTCTATTATATGTAAGATAAATGTAGTAAACTTCAACCATGGATTCTGAAATTGAGAAAAATATTATTCAAAAAATTGGTACAAACAACTTGGGTCTATGTCTCTCCAAAGAATCCTGGAAGAAAGTTCGATGAGTTCATAAGTACTTTTATTAGATGAACTTAGTTGCAAGCCTTACTAGAAATAAACATGTTATCATTGGATGGAGAAGATTTATTTCAATCACAAGGGCTTCACCATGTTCACCAATATCTTATCACGTTCATTCATAAAGGGTGTTTTTCAATTGTGAAAAATAGAATCAATATATTGTAGCTATTGGGGGAGGAGATCTCACTATCAAGGGTTTTATAAGTATTGGAGGGTATAAAATGGGCTATATAGTAAAAATAGGGGTTTCTTTTATTGGAAAGATGTATTGAGAGGGGGCTAAAAAAATGATTTTTGAAGATGTTTATCAATATCTAATAAAATTAGAGATATTCTTTAATATCCCACAAACCTAAGTGATAGACTCACTAAGTAAAAAATCCTTGATTTCAATTTATAAGTTATGACATATATATTCAAAATAAGACATATGAACAATAACAACTTAGAACATCAAAAAAAAGTTTATTATAATAGTAGAAACATGTTATTATTAAAAGAAGAAACATTATATTAGTGCATAATTTATGGAGTATATATTCCAAATAATGCATATGGACAAAAATAAATCCCCCCTCCAAAAGAAATTACAACTTAAGATAAATTCCCTCTCCAAAAGAAATTACAACTTGAGATAAAAACGGGTACATGAATAAACATATAATGGGGATAAATCATTGACTATAAGACTGGTTACAAATGAAAATAAAAGAAAAACAGTACCAAGATCCTTATGAAAAAGTTAAGAAGATTTTATGTGTGTGGTGTCAACCCCTATGATTCCCTATACAAAACAGCATTACTTACAAGAAAATACATATCTTATTAAAAATATATACAATTTATTAAATCACAAACAAAACATGACTATATTGCAGATTAAAAGATGTCTGAGAGAAATAAGATAAATTAATGGGTTTCTCGTGGATGTAAGTAAAATAAATTCTGTTTATATATTCTATACCAATGAATATATATTACAGCCGCTATCCTAGCTACAGGTTTTGATTAATTTCAAAGACATATCATCTAAAGATATATCGCCAAGAGATTTTAATAGATTCGTTCAGCAAGAAAGCATGAAACTTTGATAGTGAACAAGATATCAAATGATCTGTGTATACCTCGCTACTATGAAAATTACAATTTTTTTGTGGTTTCAAAACGGTAATGCTGTTATATGATTGAAGTAAAACAGAAAAGGCAGAAAACCGTTTGATAGTGTAAGCGTACCTTATATTATCAGGTGTCTTGCCGACTTTACCCTAAACCTAAAATATGGACGAAATGGAGCTGGAAGGACATCTTGACCTTGAATGCTCTTATCTCTGACTTTAATCCAAAAAAAAAATGTGAGCCGTCTTCTGTGACCAGCCAAACTGTATCATGATAGAAAACCTAGAGACGAATCGCATGAAGGAAAAAAACAGCTTTCAATCAAGCGCATCTGCAGTCAACAAACAGTCGTATAAGAAAAATCTAAAATGGAGATTATCATTTCATAAGTTCCTTAAGTCTCCCCATTTATTCAAACACTCGGCTTATAGTTGCAAATTAACGTCACCAATTTATGTCAGTAGCGGATCAACACTTTAGCCAAAGCTGTTTTTCTGGCAAGAGAATATCCAAGGACCGCTCTGCATCAAAACAATATAAAGGCCTTCAGGTTTTAGAGCATAGATATTAACACAATACAGAACTACACATGAAAAATTTAAAAGTGGCAATAAAAGACGTATCTGTGACAACACTCTTCAAAAACCTGAAAATACTGACCAAAATACACCGCAAAGTTCGTTGGGTTGACTACAGACGGATCTGTTACAAGTAAAAATAAAGCCAGTGCTTCCCGTGTAACCGGGCAGGTCAACTATACACGTCTTTTAATGCGACCATTCCAAACTCTCTTGATTTTGAGAGTAAAATTTGGAAGCGGTAACAACATTCAAAGATTCTTTTCCCTTGTAACGAAAGTGGAACCATTTATAAATAAATTTTAAAATCTTGATGAACACCAGAAAGAACCCGTCTGTCAAATTTAGTATTAGAAAACCCTACACCCAGCAAGCGCACTGAAACAATTCTAGAGCTAGGTCTACTGTTGGATTAATAGCTAAAAATGTCTAAATAACAGACAAAAATCCAATGAATGCAGAAAAAACAAGGGAAGTTTCTGTAACTAGTGATGAAACGAAGGTTAGAGGTACTCCGGAACATGTCGGGATTTAAGGTCGTTAGGGCTTACCTTGGTTTCTGCCTTGGAAACACCGAAAAGAAAATAAACAAAATAAAGGATCACTTGTTTGTCTATTGTATAC
>ML787951.1:0-11469 GCA_009831015.1 Picea engelmannii | reverse complement strand
CCTATCATATTGACACTTGACCTTATGTTTATGAGCCTCATTGGCCAGAGCCGCATCGCGACGTAGCTCATCAAGCTGCTCAAGGTGTACTAACCGCTCTTCAAGTGGAGAAGTGTCTGGCAATAACTGTACTGCCAATTTCATAGATGGGATTTGACATTCGATGGGCAATACTGCTTCCAGCCTATAAATGAGTTGGAAAAGTGAGAAACCGGTTGGAGTCTTCACTGATGTTCGGTAAGACCATAATGTCGAGTATAACATCAAATGCCAGTTTGACTTGGCTGAGTTGATAGTTCGTTGTAGAATCGTCTTAACAGTTTTGTTTACAGCTTCCACCTACCCATTGGCTTGGGGGTAGTAAGGTGATGAATGTTCTTGCTGTAACCCAAGATTTGATGTTAATTCGAACATCATTTGGTTCTAAAAGTGACTGCCATGATCAGTGACAATCTCTCTCGGGACGCTGAACCGTGCTATAATTTGGTTGAATAAGAAGAGAGCTACAGTCTCTCCATCATATATAAACGTTGGCATAGCTTCGACCCACTTAGTGAAGTAGTCGACAACTACGATGATATAGCGGTGCCCCCTTGCTGACGGGGGGTTGCATGTAGTGTAATCAATCCCCCACTTAGTGAAGGGACCAACTGTGATGACAGGAAACATAGGAGCTGGATGTGCCCTCATATTCTGAGAGAAGATTTGGCATGGATGGCACTTCTTGATCGACTCGATACAATCTTTGATAAGTGTGGGCCAAAAGTAACCTTCTCTTAAAATCTTTTGGGTTGTTTCCAACCCAGATAAGTGACCTCCACAAGCTCCTGTATGACAATCGTTGAGCACTATGACGGCCTCCTCATGAGTGAGACATCGACGCAAGATGTAGTCTACACCTCTCCGATACAACGTATCATCGAGTATGAGATAATTCTTAGCCTGATGGCGTATCCGCCGACGATGGCCATGAGAAGCAGAGGTGGGGCACTTCAAGGTCTGGAGATAGATCAATATATCTCCGTACCAGGGGTCTAAAGATTCAATCGAAAACATATCCCCCCGGATAGGCGATTCCTCAGGCACAATGTCACCTGACTCAACCAGAAGTTCCGAAATAAGTTCTACGAAAACCAATGACTTCTTGGACTTTGCTGAAATGAAGTCTAAGTCAAATTCTTGGAGGATGAACATCCATCTACTGATTTTTCCACATGTACTGGAATGGATTCACGACAACAACGACGATGATCTTGCGAAACAGAACATAGTGACGGAACCGTTGAACAACATTAACTGCTGCCAATGCAAGTTTTTCTAGATGGGAATAATTAAGTTCCGGTCCTACGAGGCCTCGGCTCAGGTAATAGACCACGTATTTGGAAAACGAATCATCTTCCTAAACTAAAACCATGCCTATGGTTGACTCTGCGGCAGCCAAATATAAGAGGAAATCCTTGTTATAATTAGGTGGTCGTAGCAGAGGTGCGGTTGTGAGGGTGTGTTTTAATGCGTCGAAAGAGTGTTGAGAGGCCTCTTCCCCAAAAAAAGGAACATCTTTCTTCAGTAAACGCATAAATGCCTTGGTGATTTCGGCATAGTTGGTGATGAAGCATCGTAATAAGTTCGCCTTGCCTTGAAGACTTTGAAGTTGTAATATTGTGCATGGGGGGGGGGGCAACTGTATTATTGCCTCCACCTTAAGAGGATCCACCATGATCCCTGTTGTTGATATGATGAAACCTAACAAACATCCTGACATGACGCAAAAGATGCACTTGTTGGGATTCAAGCGAATCCTGAAGTAGCGACAACGTTCGAAGATTAGTCTGAGGTGCATAGGATGATCCTTTCGCTTGCGAGAGTGTGATGCTAAATCATCTAGATAGGCCTCGACTATATGCTTGAGGTCGTGAAACGCAAAATACATGGCCCACTGGAAAGTGGCTCCAGCATTCTTGAGGCCAAAAGGCATCTTACGATAGGCGAATGTACCCCACGGACAAATGAATGTCATTTTGTGTTGGTCCTCAGGTTTGATTTGGATTTGATTATAGCCCGAAAAACCATCCATGAACAAAAAGGCTTCACAACTGGCACATTCATCAATGATCTGGTAGATGAATGGGGTTGGATAATTATCTTTCGGACATGCCTTGTTCAAATCACGGAAATCGGTACAAACACGAATCCTGCCTTGTTTTTTATCGACCAGAACGGGGTTTGACACCCATTGAGTCAAATGAATAGGGTAAATGAACCCTGCCTTGAGCAATTTCTCAACCTCACTCTTGATGGCTGCTTCTTTCTTAGGATTGACTGGATGAAGTTTTTGTCAAACAAGCTTGGCATCAGGATATGTCGTGATTTCATGTTCAACTATTTTCGGATCGATACCTGGCATTTCCTCATAAGACCAGGCAAAAACGTCGCGGAATTCTTTGAAAAGATCCGTGTAAATCTGAATCTCTTCGGGGGAGCAATCCGCCCCGACGAAGACATTCTCCATGATGCCAGGGTTGCGGGAGATGTTGATAGTTATGGTTTCAGTGATAGTCACCATATTTCCCTCAGCATAAATTTCCTGTGTAGCTAAGAGGTTAATAGGACACGGTTGATCACCCGTCATGGTGATAGTGAATTCCCCTGCCTCGATTCGGCATAACTCTGGGAGGAAATATGATCTGTGATGAAGATCATCCCAAGGTTTGTCCGAACTAGTCATTGCTTTGATTACTAATTCGTCAGAAGGCAAGACTAAGTCTAACGAATCGGTGGTAGCAAGAGAACCCTGAACCCAAATAAGCTCTAGAAGTGGATCCAACTCTTGTGCGGGAGTCGGATCAGGGTTAGCTGAAGCTTGCTGGACTAAAGAGTATGCTACTTCAGCATTTGACAAGGGCATGGACATGCCGGAGTGCCCTGTCTCATCCATCGTGGCTGATGGAGAAGGAAGAATCCACGGATCCTCAAAGTAAGTCGTGCAGAACGACGAAACATGAAAATCTCATCCTTGTGGTGATTAGATATAAACTTGAAATCGTTATGAGGAGGTGGCTAATGAAAGGTACCCATCAAGGATGGGCACAAACCAACTCCTACATTAACGACACCGGGTTGAGGATTATCAATCATGGGAACCGTGGATGCCCCCAAAGTTGGGTCAGGTCTAGAGAAGGAGAATTGATCAATGGTCACTATGTGACCCTTGTGTGGAAACAACAGGACTCGGAAAACTGTAGCGACCACAGCTTGCATAGCATAAGTCCAACTCCGACCTAACAAGAGATTATAGTCGAGGGGAGCATCGACTACCTCTACTTCAACGCACATGGTCTTCCCTCCTAATTGCATAGGGAAAGAAGGAACGATGCCATGTGGTCGGAAAGAACGACCGACGAATGCAGTGAGGAGAGTAGGTGGTGGAGACAAAGCGGGCTGACCAATGGCTTTCCAACATGCTAGCGACATAACACAAGTCGAAGTGCCCTCGTCGACCACCATGCATAATATATTCCGTGTAAAATTTTTCATGGGATGAGCCACTACTATCTAAAACGCGACGTGGTAAGGCAGATGAGGTTTCAAGTCGGTCGTATCTAACATGATGGTACTCAGGTTACAAGTCTCAGTAGATCCTAAAGCAGTCAACAAGGCTTTCCTCTGAGCAGGGCAGCTTTGGAGGACCTCCAAAGAAGACATCGCACAAGGGGTTTGTGATCAATCTTCCACCACAGAGTAATTATGGGCGGCCCTTGCGTTTGGGTTGTGAGAAGCTTTCTTAAATGCACCCTTTGGGATGCGTGTCATTGTTTCACCCAACGTCTTCTCGATCTGTAGAGGAAGATATGGGATCTCAGCTTCTTTACCCTTCTCAGAGGTGCTTGGTTTACTATAGTCGTGCGCTCTAGTTGTTATTAAAGCATCACCCCTAACCATATATACGTTTGCGGCTGAGGAACTATTTGGAGGAGGGCAGGTTTCCTAGCTGCCCCCTTCAGCACTTGTAGAGGCTTGAGTTAAATTTTGTCCATGTTGAAAGGGATTAGTCAACACAGCTTGTTGTTGCTGTGTGACAAACTTTTGGGCCTCTGCAAGTTGAGGACATAGATGGGTCGGGTGGTCTTCTGCACGCAAGTTGCATGGATACCTCGCCTTCCATTTTTCTGTAGTGCCCTCGCCAGCATTATCAATGGGTTTTTTATCCCCCTTACCCTTCTTGCGTTGGTTTTTCTTCCCTTCAGGCTACTGGGGGGCCTTTGGGTTAGTCGTTTGCACGGAGTGTACTTCGGACGTTTGGGTAGGAGGAGCAGCCAAAGCAGTAGTCTGGATGGCCGCTAAGTGTTGTATAGATAACTGTTGCAATTGTTTTGTCAATTTCTCAACGGGCTTGGTTTGTGTCGAACCAACGATACCATCAGCATGTGGTCCGACTCTCTGTCTAGTTTTATCCAGTATCGATCGTGGTTCATCCGACAGGATGTTGTATAATAAACCGGACTGAGAATAGATGAGCTCAAATTGTTGAGCCCTCATGATGGCATCTTCTTCGGAGAAAACCCCAGAAGTTGCGACGTCTTTGGATAATTGCGGTACTAAAGAGTTAAAGAACCACTCAAGTAGGAATGTTGGTGGAACTGGTACTTTGATTAGACTCTTTCAGCGTCTCCACTCTCAGATATGATCAGAGATATGGTCCGCTATCATATGTTTGAAATTGGCAAGCATCTTTGTGCCAGCGTCGTATTTCACATGTAATTGGAAATGGTTAAGGAAGGCCATCACCAGTTCGCCAAAAGAAGAATATCGTGAGTGATCAAGCTCGATGTACCATTTTGCGGCACTCCCGATAAGAGTGCGTTGAAACAATCAAAATTGGACAGAGTCATCTTTCAGTGAGTTAGATGAACACCAAAGATGGAAGGTAGTCACGTGATCAGCTGGATATTCGTTAAGCTTGGCCTCAAACTTTGGAATGTCCGAAGGAAACTTAGTTGGAATAGGAGGCCAACGTGGATCGTGAAAAATAGGTTCATTTAACAACCTTGTCAAATCTAGCAAGTGTAATGTCTCTAGGAATGGTAGTTTGGGTTGCTGCTGATAGCCTAGGAAAAAGGGTCCTGGAGTTTGACTGGCACCAGGTTGCCAGGAAAAGTTTGGCTGCTGGCCCGGATTCTGGTAGAAACCATGGCCCTGACCAGCGAAAGGGTTTTGCATTTGTGGAGACATCATTGTCTGATTCCCCATAAAGGACATAGGATGTTGGGCATTCATCATGTTTGAAGGACTTTGGGAAGGATTACCACATGTCGGTCCTGATGGGAGAGGCATAGAAGTCTGTCCAGGGTTCCATTGACTGTGGAAAGAATTACCCCAAAACGACATTCCATAGGAAGGAACGGATCCTTGTCCTGAGTTCCAAGGTCCTGCTATATGTGCCCCCGGTGCAGGAATAGTACCCTGCGCCGTAGTAGACTGTCCAAAGATGGGAGTGCCCTCAGATGGGAAAGTAGTGGATGCGAAAGTGTTATTACCAAACGTCCCATTCCAAACAAACGGTGACGAACCTACCGACAGAGTTTGCGCAGGTGTTCCTTGACTCCCGGCTCCAAATGAACTTGTGTGTGCAGGATATCCGGTGGACTGCTGATGCAGACCACCAAGCGAAGGGGATGAAGGAGAGATATGACCTCCAGTGTAAGGAAAAGCGTTAAAAGGGACAGGAATGCCCCCAAGTTGACCTTGGAGAGGAGCGTTAGAGCTCCCTGCCCACAGACCCAAAGTCTGTAAAGTGGAGTAAGTGATTGTAGGACTTGTATCGGAACTAGGCATACCGTATGAGAAAGGAGGGCCTGTCGCACTAGGTGTGAAGGGAGGTGTGGCCGCCATGATAGATGGGGTCGGTCCACTGTGTGACGTAGTTGTGGTTGAGACCATGGTGGTCCGGACCGACGACCGCAAGTTAGGAGATGATGCTCCTGTGGTAGCAACGGTGGTGGGAATGGAAGAATTCCCAGAGGAAGTAACAACGTTTGTTTCCATAGCTATGTGAGGCACTGACAGGCGTTCGTAAAATTGAATTGGCACAATAACTTGTGGCCAAGTATCAGTGGTTGGGGTTTGAACTGAACCAAGATTGGTGGTTGATTCCTCCGGGAGTTTTTTGGGCACAATGGTTTGTAACCCGGTTGCTTCGAAAGACCCTTGTTGGTATAGCTTCCACCTCAATGGTGGCGGGTGATGCATGAGCATCTCTCCACATCAGCCAACCAGCCAGCCACATCAGAGCGCATGCATTCAACGTTGAAGAGAGAGGAACAATCCTCATTCAAATTTGAATTGAATGTAATTTAATGCTTAGGCTGGTAAGCCATGGAAGCCGTGCCTTTGAGCAGGCGTTAGGTAGATCGGCCTTTATTGAAGATCGACTGAGATCTAGATCCAGATGTTGGACTAGACAGCCATTGAATGTAATTTATTAGAGTAGGTGAACCTGGAGGGAAGCCCCCGATGAACCCCTCAGGTAAAAGAGATTTTGAGATCTCATTTTGAGTTAGTGAAGTTAGAAATGGTAGAGTTGAGGAGAGCCAGAGAGAGCTCAGGAACACCATTGTAAATTTAGGAATTTTCCTTTGTTAATATAACAGAGTAGTTTTTCCTTCATTTTTGTATGTTAAGTAAATGTCTGTGAGTGTTCTTTCATATGATGTGAATGTGTGTGTGTTAGATAAACATTTGCAGGGAGTTTGTGTGATTTTAGGTTGAGGGTCTTTGAGGTTTCATGTCAGGAGGGCATGACAGAGTGTTGCAGACTCTGAATACCAGTGCATGAGTACACTTCTGAACTCTAAGGAGTCAGACAAAGATGTGTTGCGGCACAGGAACTGATATCAACAACTCAGGAAGAGGAAGAAGACCTCAAGGTTGCTAAATACCTTGTAGGCAAGGCTATCTAGCTGAAACACAGTTGCAGACAGAACTTTGCTGTAAGTTCTGTGGAGCTCTGCCAGGTGGGCATTGAGCGTAAGCACGAGGTGTTGGAGGAAGGAACTCTGCTGAGAGTTCAAAGGAAGTAGAATCACTAAGGATTCTGAGAGCTCTGCCAGGAGGGCATCGAGCAGGTACATTGGTGCAAGAAGTGAAGAGAACTCTTGGAGTTCTGGGTTTAAGAGAAGAATCCACTGAGGGATCTTCGAGGGGTTACTGAACACCCTGAAAGGCTCAACAAGAGGTTTCTTGAGAAATAGAGAGCCAAGAGGTTGTTATATTCTCCATCTGCAGGAGAAGGGAAGAAGGATAAAATCCCTCAAGGGGTCTGAGCGTTTGCAAATCTCAGGAGAGACAGCGTGGTGCATGCGCAAATACTCTACAGGAGGTAGAGGTCAAATTGTCAAAGACTTGAGATTAAAATCTCTGGAGGAACAATGTCGTGGAAAACGCAAGCGAGGCTTAAAGCAGAGGAGCCACAGAGAAGAAAAGAAGACAAAGGTTGAGGCCTTAGGGAAAATTGAAATTCTTCCAAGTGCAGGAAGAAAGAGCGCCAAATCTCAGGAGGAGCAACATCGGCCATTGGATCAACCGATAGAATCTGGACCATTGGTTTTCGTATCCAGGGAGAAGCTGGAGGATTGCACAGGAGGAACGATGGATCTGAGCCGTCAGATCTAGAGCGTAATACCTGACAGTCGTCAGATCGGTTGGGAGTTGCACGAGGTTTAACTTCGGAAACAGGAGAGTGAGAATCCTGAAAGGCATTGGTACTCAGGATATCGGGGATATCGAGGATGTGAGGAGAGTCCCTCGACACCAGAAACCATGAATTAGCGAGACTTGATCTGGACGGTTCGTTTGGGAGCGGACGCGTGTCACGAGATTACCCACATCGGGGACTCGGGCACCAGAGGTTGGAAGAGGAAGTCATTCGACTTCACGAGTGACGAAAAGGTGAGAGCTCTGTGTTGTGGGCCTAGCTGACATCATATCGGGATATCGGCACACGAGAACGGTGTGGGGCCACAGGAGTCGGCAAGAGGACAGGTGGCACATCGCATGTCGGGATTTCGTGAGTAGAAGGGTTGAGAATTTGGTGTCAAGGGTCGCGAAGCACGAGGACACGAAGTGACAAAGTGGCAAGAGGACTAGGAACCATCCATCTGAGGAGGAAAGGTGGTAGAGATCGAGAGATCTCGCGAACTCGGGAGTTCACAGGGTGAGAGCCCAAGCATTGGGTACTCCAAGTCACGAAGACGCGAGGGGCGAGAAGAAGAATAGTTGTTGGATCTAGGTCATAGGAGAACCGTCGGATCTGCATATGGGATCGTGTATCGGGGCCTCGCAAGAAAAGACTCGAGGATTTGGCCACAGGGATCACGATATTGCGATAAGAGATATCCCGACAGTTGGAAGACAGTGTGGGCCATAGCAAAGTCGGCGAGTGGAGGACAGATGGCATAAGTCATCGGGATCTCTCCGCGAGAAGTCCCCAAATATCGGCATTAGGATTCACGATCTCGCAAAGTTTGAAGTCCCGGCGAGATAAGGGACCGTTGAAAAGTCAACTCACGTGCGCATCGGCATTTCAGCGCATCGGGTATCGAGAGTTGGAAAACCAAGTGTTTGATATAGTGAGTTGCGAAGTCGTGATAGGATAAATCTCAATAGGAGAAGGGTGAGGTCAGCATTGATTCATATCGGTGCTCGGGGACTCATAAGATTCACACCCGACCACTAGCCTTTGGACTCGCGAGATCGCGAGTTCCAATTCTTCGATAAGTCAAGAAGGGGGATCGTGCAGGAGAAGAGAATCTGTAGGTTGATATTTCCCGATATGGAAATAGAAGACCCTTGGAGTTCTTCGGGCCGAAGAGGGGATTAGAATCGATCCTGTGAGCAGGCGAGGAGTTGTCGAAGGAGGTAGCTCGCGCTTGCATCAGGGGGGGTGGCTCCAGTATAACTGGCGGCAGGCCCAGAAGCCTTCGTGACCAGTGGAGCTCTGGATCCTCCACTGTGTGAGAAGATCCACGACACGCTAAGGTATTCTACACATTCAAACAGTAACACACACTAAAAAGAAGCCCCTAAAAGATAATACAAGAAATCACTAACTATTTTGAAGAACAATTACAGCAACCAACACTAGAGCAACTTACCGGTGCAAGTGCAACTCGAAAATGGAAGCACCCTCCAGGTATACTCTGCAAAGCGTGGCCCGATGTCTGTCCTAGGTACCGTGGTATACCCCCACAGTCACCTGTGTATGTCCCTATGAAAGATTGGCAACTAGTTTGCCAGCACGCGAACAGTCACCAGGCGGGTATAGTCCATAGTCGGATAGACCATAATGAGCAAGGTATCAAGCCCGAAACCTATCCAGGGTATCAAGATAAAATGGTCCGGAAGACAACTGAGGACCTCGAATGGATTCGAAATCCACGAAGCCATGTGGCAAATGCAAACGACGGAATCCCAAGACAAATCCTCGATATCTGTTCTCCACTACGCTTGGTCCGGCTTTGGAGGGGTTATCGCCGCTACCTTTCCTCACGTAACCTCGTGTTTATCCCCTGTGTTAGAGGGGGGTCCCAGATAAATTCCACGAAACTGGACTTCTACACTCCCTATCACAGACTTCAATGTTTGGTTTTGAGTGGCCTTGGAGAGTTTACTCTCCAACCTATTCCAAGGCTTGGTTTTGAGTGGCCTTGGTTTGTAGGGTTCAAGGAATAGGTTGGAGAGTAAACTCTCCAAGGCCACTCAAAACCAAAAGTCTAATAGATTTTAAATTAGCGTTGCTTTTATGGGATTTTTTATGTCACAAGGTATGAAGGTGAAACTGATGATGTGTAAAGACTCAAACCAAAAACAAATCAAAAAATGATGGAAACAAAAGACTTTTACTAAATGCAAAAATCAACAAATTTTCACAAAGAAAGACTTCTTTTTCTTTTCAATTTTGCTAAGATTTCATGGAGCAAACATAAAGGAATTTTCGCTCAACTATGAGCTACTTATGCTCTAAATGCACTGCAAAAACTTATGAACAAAAAGATTTCTCCCTAGCTATTGATGCAACAACACAATCTTCAAACAAAGAGGAAAATGAAAAAGAGATATTTTTTTATTTATTTAAGTGCTAAATGAAGCAACAAAGGGAAAATGTCGACAAGCACAAAACCAAGAAAACAAAACAAAATTCTGGATTAAAGCGCAGATCGCAAAGAATCAGAGCAAAGACACACACTGACAATCAAGAAAGAACCGACTCATACGCTTGTCTAAAAACCATAAAACAAAATCTTTTTTTTTTTTTTATCTTTTCTATCAACTATCAACTAAGAAAAAACAGGCTAAGGGTAAGAGGCCCTAATCTACTAACTGTGCAACCCTAGACTCAAACCCCTGAGAGGAACACTTCTCACCACAGGAAGGGATGACTGCCCCACCTTGATTGAAGAGAAACCAATCAAGCCCGCTACTATCACTGAAACAGCACGCGTGCAAACACGTGTTGAGCTATAACAGAGCGCGGGTACCCGCGGGCTGCACTTGCACAGGCCGCGTGTATGTATAAACTCTAAGAAAAAACTAAACACAGGCGGCCCAGACCTGGAAAAGGCCTCTGGTATTGACAACCAGGGTCTCTTGAAGGCTTGAATGCTTCTTCCAAAAGAAAAGAAAGAATAATTGCAATGAATAACAAAATGCAATAAAGCGAACTTAAACAAGACTATGAACCAGCAAGACTTAGACAAGATCCAGAAACACCCCTGACAATGTATAATTCTGACAGGGAAGAGGAGGACTGCCTCTCAAGCTCTCTGACTCTTACACGCTACTGAAACCTCTACATCAAGCGTTCACACGTGGGCTGTAAGAGATTAGGGCGCAGGTCACACGCGTGCAGGCCTTTTGCAGGCCGCGTGTACCTCTGTGTGTCCCGATAATTACTGTCAAGCAACAGTCAGGGAAAAACTAGTATAAAGAATCAGGTTCCCTGCTAGCTCTGACCTAACAGAAAACAGACAAACAAAGAAACAGAAAATATAATCCTTTAAACTACCCAAAAACCTCAACTAAATCCAGAAACCCTAAGAGTATCTTCCCTAGTGGAGTCGCCAATTCTGTTGTTGGGAAATTATACCCTATGGACTAGCAAACTAGGGTTTGATTTGCATGCAGATTTTGACCTTAAAGAAATGACCTTTTAACCTACCACCCAAAACTTAAACCCCTCTTTCAAGACACATACATGGAAAGGAACTACTAACCTTTTTACTGATGTTTGGTGTAGATCCTTCGTTATGCTTTGCCCTCTTACTTGCGCTGGTCCTTCCAAAGTTAACCTGCAATCAAGACAAAACACTACGCATGCATGCTATTTTTCTACTTGAGGGTTAGAAATTAAGCATAAATTACACAAATCACATATAACTCATGCATTGGGACGGGAAAAGTATTCTTTTATTAATC
>ML787950.1:529136-548889 GCA_009831015.1 Picea engelmannii | reverse complement strand
AAAAAAAAAATGATAGTAGTCCTGCCAACACCCTTATTTAGAACCTATCCCCTTGGATTCCTCTCTTCTCCCCGATCATTGTGGTACCTATCATTTTTAATCATTCTTTTATGTGGACCCGACCCCCTTCATGAAACCCATATTTGGGACCTATCCCATTGGATTTCCCTTTTCGTTGTAATCACAATGGTATATATCACTTCTAATATTTTTTTCCATGGACCCATTCACTCTTTCCAACACCCTTATTTACCACCTATTACATTGAATTCCTAAAGGATGAAATAGAATCACAGGTCCTCATGGCTCACCCCTAGACGTGGTTGGAAGCTACTCAATGTGCCAAAGAAGAACAATAGGTTATATTTTCCCATAACCAAAAACCCTTTTTTCCTCCTCACCCTCTACCTACCAATCATGACCCTCATGCATCTCCTCTCAAGATCCATAAATCAACTTGGGAAGAAATGAATAAACACCAACTCAAGGATATTTTCTATAATTGTGATGACAACTATTTTGTGGGCCACAAGTGTAAGGAAAAAAATATTTTTATGACCATTTATAAGGTTGTTTCTAATGAGGAGGCCGAAGTTTCCCCGATAGAATAACTACCCCCAAAAGATGGCCCTACTCCACCCTTTTTTCCACTAGAAGTTGAACCATTGATTTCGTTGCATGACCTCACTAGCTTCTCTGCTCCCCTAACCCTCAAGCTCATTGGATACATTAAGCACATGAAGGTCATAATCCTCATTGACAGTGGTTGCACCCATAATTTGATTCATCATCACATTGCCTAGGAAATCAATTATTGTATCTGTGCAATCAACAATTTTCAAATCATGATTTCCAATGGAGGTTCCATGAAATGTGGACAACGTTGTGAAAATGTATGCCTACAAATTGGTCAATACCACCTGAAATATCATATGTTTTCTATCAACATGGGTGGTTGTGACATTGTGATTGGTGTTGAATGGTTATGCACTCCCGGTCCCATCCTCATGGAATTTAAGGACCTAACCATGAAAATCCAACATGAAGGACATCAATATAAATTCCAAGGCATCACAATAGGTTCACCTGAGATAATTAGTTCTCATTGAATGGAAAATATACTCAAAAAATGTGACTATGGCATTATTTCCCAAATACACTCCATTCATGTCATTGAGACACCCTTTGTGCACCCTTACCTCCAATATATACTCTCCTGACACCAATATATCTTTAACATTCCCCATGGAATTCCCCCTTCCCACGGTTTCCGTGATCATTCCATTCCTCTAGTACCCGACAATATTCCTCCCAATGTTCTCCCTTATCATCATCGCTTTTCCCAAAAAATTGAAATTGAGAAAATTGTTCAAGAGTTGCTAGAAGTAGGTTTTATTCGTCCTGGTACCATCCCCTATTCTTATCCAGTATTCATGTTACTCAATAAAGAAGGAATTTGGCGCATGTGTCTTGATTTTTGTGCTCTCAACAAACTCACAATCAAAGAAAAATTTTCCATTCTTGTCATTGATGACCTTTTGGATGAATTGAGTGGTGCCTAATACTTAATTTTTTTTTTATCTTTATTTTGGCTACCACCAGATATGCATGAAAAAGGAATACATCCCCAATACTACCTTTAGAACTCATGAGGGTCACTATGAGTTTTTGGTCATGCCCTTTTCCTTGTTTAATGCCTCCTCCACTTTTCAAAGTCTCATGAATCATGTCTTTCATCCTTTCCTCCATAATTTTGTCTTAGTTTTCTTTGATTATATACTCATCTATAGTAAAACTTGGCAAGTCCATCTAGCCCATGTGTAACAAGTTCTCCCTCAATTGTCTCAACACAAATCTTTTCTCAATCAATCTAAATGTGTTTTTGGTGCCTCTAAAGTTAAGTACCCGAGTCATATTGTAGTCAAGGATGGTGTATGGGTGGATCCTAATAAAATTGAATCTATGAAGGATTTTCTTCGCCCTAAAAATCTTAAAATATTGCATGGTTTCTTGGGTTTAACAGGATATTATCACAAGTTTGTTCGAAATTATGGAAAACATGTAGCTTCTCTCACTTCTCTCCTAAAAAATAATTCTTTCAGTTGGACTCTATCATCTAATAAATCCTTCCAAGCCTTGAAATATGCTATGTGCACAACCCCTGTCCTGGCACAAACTGAATTCACCAAGACTTTTGTCCTGGAATGTGATGCATCAGGGAAAGTTAATGGGGTAGTCCTCATGCAAGATTGTAAACCTTTGGCTTTCACTAGAAAACAACTATCACAGTGACATCTGGTCCAATCCACATATGAAAAGGAAACTTTGTATATTCTTCATGCAACGGATCTATAACATCCTTATATATTGGGGTAATTCTTCCAAATTAAAACTAATCATCGTAGCCTCAAGTATTTTTTGGAAAAAATAATTTCATCCCTGGAGTAGAAAAAATGTGTGACCAAGTTGTTTGGATATGATTATGAGATTATATACAATATGGGTAAACAAAATGTGGTTGTTGATACTCTTTCAAGGAAATATGAAGAATAAGAGTCCCTATTTCCCCTCTCCTTCATTATAGCAGACTGGCTTCAAGTTGTTCACCAGAAATGGTTGCAAGACCCCAAACTTTCTATCCTGATCCAAAAATTGCAATAGGATCCTCAAGCTTCTCCGGGGTACCATTGGTACAATGAAAAGCTTCAATACAAGGTCTCATGTATTCAATCAAACAATCAAACCTTAAATCCACAGTGCTCTCTGATTTGCATGCTTCACTTGTCATTTGACATTCAGGATTTGCCAAAACCTATGAACGGGTCAAACGTTCTTTTTTTTCTGGGATAGTATGAAACATGACATCCACACCTTTATGGCTGAATGTGATTCATGTCAACACAATAAGGGATAAATAGTCAAATATCCAGGAACACTCCAACTTCTCTTGATCCCCCTTTCTATTTGGAGGGATATTTCTATGGATTTAATTGTTGATTACGTAAATTGGAAAATAATTTAGTCATCATGGTGGGAGTAGATCATATTTCCAAATATTCTCATTTCTATGTTCTTCAACACCCATTCATCACACCCATAGTGGCTCAATTTTTTATGGATAGTATATTCAAACTCCATGGAATCCTCATTCTATTATCTCTGACCGAGACCCCACTTTCACCAACAATTATTTGCAATAATTGTTTAGGCTCTAGGGAACCTAATTTCATATCATCACCACCTATCATCCCCTGAATTATAGACAAAATGAAGTTGTCAACAAGTGTATGGAAATATATTTGTGGTGTTTTTAATCCGACAGAAAAAAATCAGCGAGCTCAGTGGTTACCCCTAGGTGAATGGTGGTTCAACACATCTTACCATAACACCACTTGAGTGACTCCTTTTGAAGCAGTATACAGGAAAAATCCACCATCGTTTCTCTCCTACATGTCAAATGTATCCAAGATTCAGGAGGTTTACTACAATCTTACAGTCCAGGTGACCATTCTTTGTTCCCTTAAAGAAAATTTGGCAATGGCTCATAATCACACGAAGAAACAACTAGATCATGTTCATTCTAAATGTCAATTTGTTGAAGGGGACTTGGTGTTTCTTCATCTCCAACCCTACAAGAAGACTTTGCTCAAAGTTGAATATTGTCAAAAACTTTCCCCCAAATTGTATGGTCCTTATACAATTTTGAAATGAGTGGGACACATGGCCTACCAGCTATGTCTACCCAGTCATTCTAAGATCCATCCCATTTTTCATGTCTCATGCTTAAAGAAAGTGATTGGAAATAAGTGTCAAATTCAAACCAGTCTCTATGAGTTGGATGAAGAAGGTTCCATTTGGTTGCAACTGTCGGAATAATGAGAGGGGGGGGGTGAATCAATATTATGCAATATTTTACAACTTTTAATGAGAACATGTAATCATTAACTTTATCATTAGTATATCATCAATATATCATGAGAAGTATCAATATCACCAAGACATGAACCTCAAACATGTGCAACCATGTACCAATAATCCTCCAAGACATGCCTCAAGCATGTACCAAACCATCATGTTACAAGCATCAAATACACATAAGAGCATACCTTTAATCATGTAGAAAACATGAATCATCTTAGACCTGTAGATCAACCTGGTGCATATCAACTTCAATAAACACAAGATAGCATCTTCAACAATTTTTCCTTATCCTCACTAGACAGAGACCAATCATCTAGTAGGGCCCCGAGAGACGAGTTCCATACAACCTGCGGGGGTGCCTCGCATGACACATGTATCCTGACCTGTGAGGGTCAGCTAAATTAGGTTTTTCATAAATTCTTCACTTTTGCAACTCTGAGACTTCCACACTCCTTACTTCCTCAAAATATCTTCCTCATATTCACTACAAAAAGATCACTTGAGAGACAGATACTCAATGAACTTATGTGTATTCAAATGAGAGGCTTCTTGAGGTGTATTTATACTTTCCCAAGTGACTTATTTCCTTAACTTAAGGGTCGACCTGGACTTTCTTGTTATAACATTTTTACCCTTTAATTAATGACTTGTAACTTCTTGTTGCAACCATTTAGAAACTTCTCAACAATTCTTCTAGGATTTCAACTTCAAGAGGACATAAGTCCTCAATCGTGAGGAACCACTTGGTGTATCAACTATTGTTGGAAGCGACATGACGTAGACTATCCATTAATGAGGGTTTTTCATGTACTTGTAACGGTATTCAACCTCATTTTCCTCGTTCAACTTCGGGCCTCATGACCCCACCTCTAGGATTCTTGTAGACTTATTCAAAGTGTCTTCCCATGAGGGATATTCTCAAAGATACACCATAAGGGGAACACTTTGGAGACTTATTCAATTATACCCATTCTTCTAGAGAATTCTATAATTCTTCTAAAGTTGACATCAATGACAATCAATTTTCCAACAATCTCCCCCTTTGTCATTGATGGAAACACTCATTCTCCCCCTGAGACCAATGCTCCCCCTATATGCATGATTCTATTCTTTATCCCCCTTTGACATCAATGGAAAATGGTAACTCCCCCTGACAATATACCTTCTTCTAACAATAATCTTATGAACTTTCTCTTTTCCAGTTCATTTTGTCCACTAGTGCTTCCTGATGATGCCAATTAGTGACATATATAAAAAGCATTCATATTAAAGTTCCTTTATCTTATTTTCATGGATTATTTGCATTCCCTTATCTTCATTCCAGGAATGTCATGGATATCACTATGGAGCAGAAACTATTCCAATTTTTTGTCGAAGATACTCAAATGTCTCTCTTGGAAGAGGTTTAATGAAGATGTCTGCAATTTGTTCCTTTGTTCCAATGTACTCTAACTTGATATTATTTTTTGTTACTTGTTCCTGTAGAAAGTGAAACTTGATCGAAATATGTTTGGTCTTGGAATACATCACTGGATTCTTGGAGATACTTATAGCATCGACATTATCACAGAATATCGAAATAGGCTCACCATACTTCACTTGTACATCTTGTAGGGTTTGATTCATACAGAGAACCTGAGTACAACATACTAATGCTAAAATATATTCTTCTTTTGTTGTAGATAATGATATTGAGGACTACTTCTTACTCAACTAGGATACTATAAAATCACCCAAATATAAGGCTTCTCAACTAGTACTTCTTCTATCATCAATGTTTCCCGCCAAATCTGCATCTGTGTAGGCGACCATAGTTATCTCATTCCCTTTCGAATACCACAATCCAAACTCTATTTTTCCTTTAATATATATAAAGATCCTCTTTATTTATAGAACATGTGTTTCTTTCAGTGCTACTTGAAATCTTGTAACTTGTCCAATTGCTTTCATTACATTTAGTATTGAAGTTGTCACATAGAATATGCTTCCAATCATCAATCTATAGAGTCTTTGATCTACTTCCTTAGATGCATAATCTTTTCTCAACTTACAACCAATCATCATATGAGTACTTACTAGTTTGCAATCTTCCATTCCGAACTTCTTCAACATTTCTTTGATGTACTTGGTTTGGGAAATGAAAATTCTTTCATCCAGATGAGATATTTTAAGCCCCAAAAATAATGTCGATTCACTAATTAGAAAGATTTCAAATTCATTCTTCATGTCTTGGGAAAACTTCTTACTCATACTATCATCATTACTTCCAAAGATAATTTCATATATATATACTTCAATGATAAGTATGTAGTTTCTATCAACCTTTACATAGAGATTGCTATCGGCATTACCCTTTTTTAATCCTTGTTGCTGCAAATACATGTCCAATATTGAATACCAGGCTCTAGGGGATTGCTTGAGTTCATACAGATCTTTCTTCAATATGTATATGTAATCTTCTCTTTATGACAACAAAAAACCTTATGGTTGTTCAATGTAGACTTCTTCTTCTAGTTCACCATTTAGAAAAGATGATTTTACATCCATTTGATATACTTTGATTCTCTTCGAACATGCATAGGCCAAGATCATTATGATTTCTTCCATTATGGAAACATGGTAAAATGTTTCTTCAAAATATACTCCTTCAACTTGAGAATATCCTTTTCATACTAACCTTGCCTTATTTTTGGTTACATGTTCATCTTTGTTTAGTTTGTTTATGAACATCCATTTTGTACCAATCACATATTTGTCTTTCGTTCTAGGAACTAGTTCCCATGTCTCATTCGTCTCTATATGATTCAATTATTGTTCCATGGCCTTGATCCAATGCTCATCATTACTGAATTCCTTAAAGTTGTTGGATTCAACTGTGGATAACAATGCTAGATGTCTCTATTCTAGTGTACATACCCATATGCTTCCTCTAGTTTCTATTCTTGCATTTTTATTTCCAATAATTTGTTTCGATGGATGATTCTTATAAACCCAATGGTTAGGTGTCCTGGAGGGCATCAAAAAGTCATGTTGGTAATTTTCTTCTTGTTCTTCTTTTGGCTGTTGATATTCTTCTTGTTGTTGTTATTCTTCTTCCTTTAGTTCTTATTCTACTTCCTGCTCTTTAGTATTTTTTCTTTCTTCTTTGATCTTCTACACATCTACTTCATCAATATTTACATTTATTCTTTCCACTATATTGTTGAGTCTAATATTGTAACACTTGTATGCCTTGATTTTTCTTGAGTATCCAACCAATATGCCTTTATCAACTCGAGAATCGAATTTTCCAACTCGATCATCTTCTCTTTTTATGTAGCACTTGCTTCCAAATAATTTAAAATGTTTGACATTTTTTGGTCTTCCCTTCCATAACTCATATGGATTTTTGTCATTGTTATTTCTGAGCATTCCTCTATTCAAGATATGAATGGTTGTGTTCCCCACTTTTACCCAAAAGATATTACTCAACTTGTAATCCTTCAACATGGTTCTAGCCATCTTTGTTACAGTTTTGTTTTTCCTTTCAACGACTCCATTTTGCTGAGGTGTCCTCGCTGCTGAGAACTTCCTTTCTATTCCATGATTTTGATAGAATTACATGAATTATTTTGGTATGAATTCATCTCCATTGTCTAATATTAAGCACTTAATTCTCAAATCCATTTCGTTTTCAACCATCTCTTTGAATATTTTGAAATTTTTGAATGCCTTTGATTTCTTCTTTAGAAAACAAACTGCAACCATTCTTGTATAATCATAAATAAGTAGCATGAAGTATTGTTCTCCATTTAGTCCTTTTGTTCTTATTGGTCCACATAAATCAGTGTGCACAATTTCCAATGGATTTGTTGTAGATTGTTCCTTCGATTTGAATTCAGTTCTTGTTTGTTTTCCATGTAGACAATGCTTGCACATAGTATTGACCGATTTTGAAATTCCAATCATTTCTCTTACTGCTTGCTTATTGTTGATTTTGACCATATTGTTAAAATTAATGTGCCCCATTCTTTTGTTCCAAAGCCAAATTTCATTTTCCCTTCCAAAGCAACATCTTTCTTTTCCAATCTCATTTAAGATGTATATGTTGTTTGGAGTTCTTACTGCTATAGCCACCAATTTTCTTGATCCTTCTTTCCTTATCTCACACTTTTCTGAGTCAAATATAAGTCTATGTCCCTGATCACACATTTGACTCACACTTAGTAGATTATGTTTCATGTTTTCGACAAGTAGGACAGTTTCTGCCTAGGCATCCTTACTTCCAAGCTTGACTGTGTCTTTCCCTATAATTTTTGTTGAGTTGTCATTTCCAAACGGACCTGATCCATCTCTTTCTTTCTTCAGAGTTATAAATTTTTTATTATCACCTGTGATATGCTTTGAAAAACCACTATCAATGTACCAGTCACTTCTTCTACTTTGGGCTTGTAGAGCAATGGAACATTCTTCAACATTTAGTTTATCTTTCTTCCTTATCCAAATTCTTGATGGTCCTTTTGCATGACCGTTTAAATCCTTCATTGGTTCCTTTGGAGGAACTGTCAATCTACAATCTTTGGCCACGTGTCCAAAATTGTTGCATTTATAATATTCTACTTCATTATTTAACGAGCCAAAACTGTTATAGTTTATGTTAAATGCTTCATGAGGCTTTTTGAGATGATTAATTCTAGAGTGACCTTCATAGTTGTCTCTATTCTTAGCATAATCTTTGGATTTTATAGCATTGTGCCCAAATTTTTTATAAGAATAACATGAACCAATAAAGATAGTTTAATACCTGGGAGATCTTCTGAATGGTGTTGTTCTTATGTATTTTTCTTCTTGATTCCTTTCCATGGGTGTATGTTGATTCTTAATCCTGGGTCTTATAAACTATGTCATCCTTATGTCATCCTCTTATTGAGTGCTTTCAATTTTCTTATTGTTTTCATTTGAAATCTTGCATTCGTCCTTCTTGGTGGATCCTATAGTGACTTCTGCATAAGTATTTTGTTTTGCTTCCTCTTTTGTAGTCATAGAGCTTGAACCCTTCTTTGTATATGTTTGGTTGTACCCTAGTCCAGAACTATCATGATATGGCCTTTGAGCAATGAGAATTTCATCCAATATTTTGGTTCTCTTATGTTTCATGTCTCTTTTCTGAATTTCCTTCCTTAGTGAAACTATTTCTGTTTCTAAGCTCTCCTTCTCTTTATCCTTTTCTTCTAGCTGAAATTTTAGTATTTCTTCAATCCTTCTGGCTTCTTCCACTTGGACTTTTAGGTTCATAATCATCTGTTGATATTCTTCAGAGTTAGGACTTTGAGAACTCTCTTTTATCTTGAGTAATTCTTCCTTGAGTGATTTGTTTTTCTTCCTATCTTTCTTTAGTTCACTTAAGGTGTTGATTAGTTCTACTTCAATATCTACCTCACCTTATTCTTCATAATCATATTCATCATTTTAAAAAACCATAAATGGTAGATTTTATGAGTCATTGTCACTATCATCATCCTCATATAATGCAGAACTATCCTCTTTTGAGTAGAGACTTTTCTTGACGAATTTATTTTTGTTTCTTCTCTTGTCTTCCTTTTTATATTTCTTTTCTTTCTTGGGAGATTTTTCTTCATCACTATATGACTTCTTAGATAAGGACGTTTAGAAGAAAAATGATTGATTTTACCACAATTAAATCATATTAATGGAAGCATACCTTTGTAATTTTCGGTTCCTTTCTTCATCTTTCTTACGATGTTGGCTATTTCTTCATCTTCGTTTGAATCATCACTACAACTGCAACTTATCTTTGAATTTTTCTTATCCTTCCTTGTCTTATTGGATGCTTTGAATGATTATTCATTTTTGGATGGATTCTCCTATTCTTCTCTCATTTTATAAGCTATGAGTATCCCATGTAACTTGTACATGATTAGCATAGCAAGATTTTCTCTTTCTTCTAGGGAAAAAATCTTAGGATCAAACCTCATTGTTAGATATCTTGTACCTTTTGAACAATGACTGGTTCTTTGAATTCTTCTCCCAAGCCTTTAATATAATTTATTATTTCATCAAATCACAGAAAGTAGGATGCAATATCTTCATCTTCCTTCATTTTCATTTTTTCAAATTGACCTCTGTAAATTTTAAGCATGGCCCCTTTGACTTTGGAATCTCCTTCGTAAACATTTTGAACTTTGTCCCAAATATCCTTTGCAGAATCACAGTGCATAACCTTGACATGCATTGATCTAACAAGACCACCCAGAATGACATTAGCATCCTTTGAATTTTTTTCTTCGAGTTTCTTTCCATCCTTATCTTTTGTGGGAGTGGCAGGTGCCATGTATCCATTTACTACTGCTTTCCAGACATCAAATCCTTGTGCTTGTATAAACATTTTCATTCTTTTGCTCCAAAAGGAATAGTTCTATCCATCAAACAGTGGTGTTCCATTCTTGGTGAAATCCATGATCTACCTTCTAGTGATTAGATTTTTTTCTGAAGGACCTGCTTTAAAACCAATTGTTGGAATACTGAGAGGGGGGGTGAACTAATATTATGCTTACCACTTTTAATTAGAACATGTAAACAACAAATTTATCAGTAGTATATCATCAATATATCATGAGTAGTATCAATATCACCAAGACATGAACCTCAACCATATGCAACCATGTACCAATAATCCTCCAAGACATGTCTCAATCATGTAACAAACAATCCATGATACAAGAATCAAATACACATAAAAGAATACCTTTAATCATGTAGAAACCCTAAATCATCTCAGACCTATAGATCAACTTGGTGCATATCAACTTCATCAAACACAAGATAACATCTTCAAAAACATTTCCTTAGCTTTGCTGGACAGAGACCATTCATTTGGTAGGGCTTTGCGAGACACTTGTATCCTGACCCGTGGGGGTCAACTAAATTAGGTTTTTCAGAAACCCTTCACTTCTGCAAATCCAAGACTTCCACACTCCTTACACCTTACACTCCTTAGATTTCATTATGGAAATATCACTTGAGAGATAGATATTCAATGAACTTGTGTGTATTCAAATGAGAGGCTTCTTGAGGTTTATTTATACTTTTCCAAGTTACTTCTTTCCTTAACTTAAAGGTCGACCTGTACTTTCTTTTTATAATTGTTTTACCCTTTAATTAATGACTTGTAACTTCTTGTTGCAACCGTTTAGGGACTTCTCAACAATTCTTTGGGGCTTTCAACTTCAAGAGGACATAAATCCTCAACTGTGAGGAACCACGTGGCATACCACCTACCATTGGAAATGACATGATGAGGACTATCCATTTATGAGGGTTTTGCATGTACTTGTAATGTTCTTCAACCTCATTTTTCTTAGCCAACTTCGGTCCTCAGGACCACACCTTTGGGATTCTTGTAGACTTTTTCGAAGCTTCTTCCCATGAGGGCCATGATCAAAGATATGCCATAAGGGGACCACTTTGGAGACTTCTTCAATTATACCCATTACTTCTAGAGACTTCTATACTTCTTCTAAAGTTTAAATCAATGCCAATCAATTTTCCAACAACAATCACAAGCATCCTTGGACCAGGAAGAGCATATTCTCTGTCAGTGCACCATCAAGGAAGTGTTAGTTCAGTGGAATGATACAACTCTAGAAGATTCCACCTGGGAGTCGGCTACCATTCTGCAACAAATTCCTCATCTCAAGCCTCAAGGACAAGGGTGTTCTTCAAGGGGGAGGGCATGTTAGGGACCTAACCTACCTAACCCCTCACATAGGTAGAATAATATATTTTCTATGTAATAAAGGTTGACATTAGTTAATAAGGCCTATTTAATAATTTGAACAAGTCTAATGTAAGAAGAATTAATAGAATCTTCCGCTTCTAGAAAGATCTTCCTCAAGAATGTTCTTTAGAAGACATAATTCGTATAAATAGGAGTAGAAGGCGTGAGAAAGTATTGTCTTGAGAATTATTGTAATAGAGATTTTCTATGTTGGAGGTTGCCCCCTCAAAGATGCAAGTGAACATTTCTTTCATACAATAAAGGTATTATTGTCGATGTTGTTATTCTCATTGTTTTACTGTCCCACTAGTATTTGATGCAATATTTTTGTTTCTAGTTATTATAATACATCCGGTACCTTACATCCATTTCTCCTCCAACATTTTTGATATATGTCTATCACTGAGTTCATATCACATTTCATTTCTTGAACCATAATTGTTGTTGTTTTTTCCTATCCTATTCTCCACATGAGGAATATTTGCTTGCTAGGGGCATTGAGACCTCTTATGTTCCATGGGATCGGTTTCATTTTAAACATTGGTTGTGAGGAAAAATACTTCTTAGGGAGTCCAATTTATTTCCCTAAATCCACTAGAAGTTCTCTAGTCTCTTCCAATTTCATTTTGTAATATTTCATTCCTCTTCTTTTTTCCTTTGATGTTATTTCACCTCCAAATGGATGGCATACTTTGTTTCAGAGTTTGTAGGTACAAAACCATATTTTTTCATAACATTGATCATCACTTCATCTCTCCCTTTATAAGATGTCCATTTTTAATATTAATAAAGGTTTACTTAGTGCTATTATTTTCCAATGTTGTTTCTATTTATTTTCTTTCCGCTACTATATTTCTATATATATTGCTGTATTTATTTTCTTTCCCTATCTATATTTCATTTTATTTTTCTTTTGAATATTCTAATTTAGATAACAAGGAACACCATAAGTGGTATTATAGAACTTTCTTGTGCTAACACATGCTCCAATTTTAGTTATTTTTTTAGACTATAGATGTGTTCTAATGCCTTTAAATAAAACAAAGTTTTTTTATTTAGTGGGTAAAATTTGGTTGGGGAAGAATACACTAAAAAAATGCAAGAGGTTTCATGTGGTTGGACACCCTTGTAACCTTTATTGCTACCCCTTCGAGTAGTATCACATCAAACAACAACTATACATAAAATTGTCTCCCATGTACCTTCAAGTATATTGGAAGCCACCTGGGTGCACTTGAAACTATTCTTACATAATACTGTAGAACATCTTATTTATATATTACACTGAGAACAACACTCACGTAGATCACTCTCATGTACCAAGGAATAATGTAGTATGGCTAAGGGTATGTTCTATCCTCCTTAGTTGGTGCCATGAAATATTTTCTTGAGTATTATTATTGGAAACCCTCCAATATATTAGACATATATATCACTTGGAACTCCTTTATCCTTAAAAATCTATAGATCCAAGATTCATCCTACAAACCCTAGCTCCTGCAACAAAAGTAGTGAAATTCCTACACAATTTGTACAATAAGGAATTTGGAAATTTCATCATTTTAGTGATACTTATAAAGGAGTAATACTCCTACTAGATTAATAAAAAATAAAATTCTATGGCTTGCCAACACATTGTTGGAGACCTAACTCAAATAATCCTTGTGTGATGTTGACTGTTGTGGTGTCACCTTGTAGTAAACATTTTCTTGGGTGGACCCACTCGTACCATTTCTTCTGACCCCTCTCCATAGATTCTTGTTAGGGAACTAATTGTGTTGGGATAACTCTTGGATAAAGTCTTTGGTTCCTAGTGGTCCCATGTTAAACACCTAAAAAATTCCATCTATGAATGAAGTAAAGAAAGAAATTGACACTCTCTCCTAGACAATGATAAAAATGGAAACCAAGATGTCTTCCCTCGCTGCACAAGTCAACCTTTATTTTAATAAGATTGCAAAGTTGAAGGGTGAGATTGAAGGGGGTGAGTCTATCTTTGGTGAATTATCCCATAAAGATAAGCACCTTGAGGATGTATAAGATCCACTAATCACTTCTGATCTTCTAATCGTTCTCACATCTTGTGCCTCGCCTCCCTAAAGTTGATCTGAATAAGTTTGATGGGTTAGATCCGATTGGTTGGGTTGAACAACTGGAGCACTAATTTTCCCTTCATGCAATGGTAGGTGAAATGTTGAAACTAAAAATTGATATCCTCTATTTGTATAGGGAATGTTGGTAGTGGTGGTATTGGTATAAGATTGCATCTCTAGGGGTCACTACATGGAGGAAGTTTGTGAAATATTTGTTTGCTTGGTTTATTAGAGATACATTTTTTTTGGTCCATCTTACCAAATTTCTCCAAACTAACATGGTCGAAGACTATATTGATTATTTTGAACATCTATCTATTATAACATAAAATTTAACTTACGAATTTTTAAAGAAATTCTTTATCAATGGTATTAAGGAAGAAACCAAATCCCAAGTAGAAATGAACCACATAACTACTTTCTTGGAGGCCACTCAACTTCTTCATCATGCCCAAGTTATATCCTATGTTTAGTCTAAACACTCAAACTTTGATCGATCCCCCCCCAATATGGTAGCTCCTCAAGAATCTCCCCCACCCCTCAAGGTCCACAAGTTGACATAGGTTGAAATGGTAAAACATCAACTCAAAGGTCTCTACTACAACTGTTATGAAAAATATTCTCCAAGGTATAAATGTAAGGAGAAGAATGGCCATTTCCGAGGACATATATAATGAGGAAGTTGATGGTGGGAATTAGGAGGTAACCACTCCCATCACTGAGGAAGTTCCTCTTCCTAACCAATCAATTGAAGAACCCCAAATATCCATATGAATTTTGATATGTATTTCCTCTCCTCAAATGTTAAGGTTGGTCATCTATATCAATTAGTGGAAGGTCATTGTCTTAACCAACAATGGTAGCACCCATAAATCCATTCATCACCACATTGACCAAGAAACACATTGTCATATCCTTTTTGTTAACAACTTTCAAATTATCATTGTTACTGGGGTTCTATGAAATGTGGTGGTCAATGCGAAACTTCAAATGGGTGAGTATTCCTTAAAAAATGGACACTTAGGAATGTGTCTTGATTTGCATGATCTTAAAAAAATTGAATTTAAAGACAAATTCCCCATTCCATTAATTTATGATCGAGTAGATGATCTACATGGAGCATAGTTCATCACCAGACTTGATATTTACTCTATTTATCACCAAATTTGCATGAAGGAATCCAATATTCCAAAACTACTTTTCACACTCTTGATGATTATTATGAGTTTTGGGTGATGATATTTGGTCTTTGCAATGCACCTTCCACCTTTTAAAGCCTCGTGAATCACATATTTAAGCCCCTTCCTTGCCATTTTTTCCTGGTCTTCTTTGATGACATATTGGTATACAACAAAACTTGGGTGGCCCATGTGGCCCATGTGGATCATGTCTTACAACTCCTCCATAATCACAACTTGTTCTTCAAGCATTCTAAATCTACTTTTGGTGCTTCAAAAATTGAATATTTGGGACACATTTTTAGTGGGGAGGGCGTGCATGTTGATCCTAAGAAAATTGAGGGGATGAAAGTTTATCCTCCTAAGCTATTTAAATTTTTTCATGGATTTCTTTGCCTTATAGGTTACTACCTTCCAAAACTGTAGTAAAATGTATACTTCAATCACCTCTCTTCTAAAAAGGAATGTCTTTAGATGGAATGAGGGGGATGAAAAGGCTTTTTAGGCTATCAAAAATGCTATTTGTACCACACTAATCCTTACCATACTTGAATTCAATACTAATACTGTCTGTACAACATTAATCCTTGCACTAATCTCTACAGGATCACACTCAAACACATACTAGATAAAAAAACCTTTTCCTTGACACCTTGGTTTCGAGGTGATTCGGGATTTGATACCAAATGAAAGGAAATAGAGGTGCAGAGTACACTTCCAACACTAATCCATGAGAGAAAAATGTGTAGAAATTAAAAATAGAACAGTTACAAACACATGAAATAAACAACAAACGATTAACAAGACGATATTCTTGGGGAAAACCCTTTCAAGAGAAAACTCTACACTCTAAAGCACACTCTATGTATTATTCAACAACTAAAAGGTTACAATACAGTCTTTGTGGTCTCAACAAGAGTGTTTAGAAATAGCATAATCTTGGAGAAATTTCGGCAACAAAATGGTAAGATAAAACTCACACTTTATTATTTCCTCCAACCCTAGCGCTCAATAAATAGGCATATCAAAACCATAAACCATTTATGGTTTACCATTTTTGCATATTGGAAACAACCAACAAGTTATTCCCTGTCACTACTCTTTTCCTTTTCTTTAAAAGTTTTCCTACTACAACTCTACATTAATCCTACTACATCTGTGCATTACTCTTTCAACAACTCTGAATGATTCTTTCCACAACTTTGCATTATTCTTTGCCACTGTGTATATATTCTTGCTACAACTATGTATCATTCTTGCTACAACTCTGTAAGGTGTATGCCACACCTCTACCAACATCGATAATTTTCGTAATTTTTTTAAATAAAAATTATTATTGTATAACCAAATTTCTAAACCTCATTCAATGTGTTTTATATAGTGATGTAGAGGTGCATTGACTATTTTAAGATGCACGAGTTATAATATGTTTATAATTGATTTTAAATGATATTTTAATTATGGAATATTAATAATGACCTCCATGTCCCTATTTTTGGAATGCACGAGTGTGTTAGATATGTGAATGCACTGAGGTGTCTAATATGATTTAAGTGCATTGACCAAAAAAACTCATAGTTACCGACCTTTGCTAGCAACCTTCGCTATAAATAAAAAAGAGAGAATTTTTTGGAGAGATTGTGTAAATTTTTTTACTGAAAGATGTTTTCCTTGTAGTGGATGAGAAGAATAGAATGCCTAGATATAAGAAAGAAAAAACATATCCTAACCATGAAGAAAGGGGAAAGGGGATAAGGTATATACCCAAATTTGAGAAGTATGGGTTAGAGGCGAGGGTGGTTTAGGTCTAAGGATAAGATTGGTTCCTTGAGTAAAAAAGGATGGGCATGAAGTGAGGGAGACGGTGGTGCAATTAGGATAACGGTGAGGTGCAAGGTAAGATTAATTTCTTGAACCATGGTGTGTTAAAGGGATGGCTAATACATTTAAATAACTTTATTATAAATAATTTTTAAAAATAAATTTAAATAACTTTATTAAAATGTAAAATTATAACTTTATTATAAATACATTTTTTAAAATAAATTTAAATAACTTTATTAAAATGTAAAATTATAACTTTATTATAAATAATTTTTTAAAATAAATTTAAATAACTTTATTAAAATGTAAATAAAACTTTATGCACCGAAGGGTCCACCATATCACAACCTCATTGGTCCAAAACACCCTTGGTACCGTTAAAGGTATACACGTCAAATCAGCATGGTGAATCTGAACCGTGCGTTTGCTTTCACCCATAGAGTAGCTTGATGGGTGGAACCTATTTTAGCAAAATTGGATCCCTCCGCTCCTAAACCGGCATCACGTCAATTCAACTCAACTTTATAAAAACGACAAGTGGAATCCACACGTGGCGTGCAAATAGGTCGTTGGACAATAAAAACCTAGGTTGAACCTTGAGGATACGACAAGTGGAATCTAAATGTGGCCTGCAAGTAGGCAGTGGAACAATAAAAACCAAGGTTGAACCTTTGTGATGGACTTGGATATATGGAAAAAGCGGGTAGGGTCACACTTTAGCAAGAAGATCTTACCTTCATGAAAGAAAAAGAAGTCTCCTTTGAAGGTGAAAGGGATGACAATAACCAAATCTAAACCAACACTGAACCTTGGGGATATATGTAAAAAGGGGAAGGGTCACACTTTAGCAAGGGGGCAGGGTCACACTTTGGTTGAACAATAAAAATCTTTGGGATGGACTTAGATATATGAAAAAAAAGGGGGTAGGGTCACACTTTAGCAAGAAGGTCTTACATTCATAAAAGAACAACCAGTCTCCTATGAAGGTGAAAGGACTTACCTTCAGAAAGAACAACAAGTCTCCTATGAAAGTGAAAGGAGGGATGGCAATAATTAAATATAAAAAATGTAGTCCAGGGGGATGTTGTATTATAAGTCCTATTTGAGTATAGGGATATGTGTAGCCATATTTTTGGGTTCAAGAGTAAGGAGTAGAGTTTCAATTCGGGTTTGGTTTGGTTTAAGATTTGTTAAATCCTTGGAAAGTCTAGGTGGTTGGGATTCCATTGGAAGAACAAATGGTATGATATAGGAATTATGATGTTAAGGGTCTTGAATTATCCTTGAAAATTTTAGGTGGTTGGGATGACATTGGAAGAACAAATGGTATGATAGATCGGAGAAACTATGATGTTTAGGGTCTTGGGTTAACGTTGAACTATTTTATGAAAATGTTTCCATATTGGATTTGGATAAATAAAGGGGTTGTGATGTTAGCTTGATGCTTTTCCTTAGAAGGTAGTTTAGAAAGGTAAAAGGAAATAGAGGGATCCTAAGAATGTGTGAGTTTGGGGGAGTATTCATATAATGTTTTTAAAATAATTTCCCCTTTGGTTAGGGTAGAGTGAAGGACATTTATGATGTGCATTTCATATATATGAGGACATGTATCAAACAAAGGAGTAGGTTTTCATACAAGTTGTTTAGGTAGTTTAAAGATCCACTAGAGTAGAAGGTAGAGGGGTGAATTTGAGAAGACTAGAAGGGACTTTTTTTCAACTTAGTCTTGAAGATGACTCTAATCCAAAAAGAAGCTGAGGGAAACTAAAAATAAATCAGGCTTAGCAAGTCACGAGTTCATTGAAGCATGGTTGGACCAAACCAATGTATGCGCAAGATAGTGTCTAAGTTAATAAATTCAAGCATTTCATAAATTCAATTGGGGAAATATATGGTCACAAAATCAATCTAGTAAGGTAATACATAATCATTATTGATTATGTGGAACGACTCCTTGCCCTTGTGACGAGATTCACTAGTGGAGGGGTCAAAGTAAACATTTTTTTTAGGAGGTTAACTGTTAAGAACCAAATATCAATATAGTATAGAAAAACCTCTGAATAAGTACTCAATGCCTTGAAAAAGAGATAATTTCAGATAATAAGCCTCTTCGAGGGGGAAACCTCTTTTTACCCAACATAAATGTTCAAGTACAATATGATTCCAAAAGAAAATGTCTCCTTCGTATATATAGGAGACTAGGAGGTATAATTACAACTAATGGAATAAAGACGACATAAATAAAATAACATTACAAATGTAATATGCCCCAATTAAGGGGTAATGAGCCAATATTAGGGCTTAACATGCCCCTCCCCTTGAGACAAGTGTTGTTCGTAACGCTTGAGTAACTCTAGATGCTTCTGTATAAAAGACTCATCTTCCCAAGTGGAATTTTCAGCCGGTAGTTTCCTCCATTTAATGAGATACTCTGAAATGGATCTATTCCTCAGCTGGTGAATTCTTGTGTCAGTGATGGCTTCAGGCTCCAATATGATTTTTCCTTCCTTGTCAATTTCTAGCAATATAGTTTGAAATGGGATCTTATCGCTTATAACCTTCTTTAATCATGAAACATGGAAAACTGGGTGTACTCGTGAAGATTTAGGCAACTCCAATTTGTATGCCATAGTACCAATCTTTTGCAACACCTTATAAGGGCCATAGTACTTTGGTGATAATTTATTATCCTTCTTAGCTTGCTTGAGGGACATCTGTTTGTATGGTTGTAGTCTTAAAAACACCCAATCCCCTACTTCAAAATTTATTTCACTACGATGTTGATCTGCTTGTTGTTTCATGCAATTTTGTGCTATAGTCAGGTTGTCCTTTAAGATTTGGAGAACTTGTTGTTGATGCTTGATGTGATCTTCCACTGCTTGAACCTTAGATTTTTATTTTAGAGAAGAAGTGATGGAAGGAGGGTGGTATCCATAGAGTGCCATAAATGGTGTCATTTT
>ML787950.1:513496-529036 GCA_009831015.1 Picea engelmannii | reverse complement strand
AATTGCTCCATCTGAAGTATCCATGTGATTGGGTCCTTGCCATCAAACTTCCTCATATCGATCTTAGGAACGTGGTTGGTCTTCAACCCAAAGTTGGAGTTTCTCCATTCTTGATTCACCTTCCTTGTGTCCTCATCATGAATATCATGGGATGCATTTTCACTTTCAGGTGTCTTCTCTGTTACAAAATTTTTCAATACTTCCATGATCTCCTCTTTTAAACCATCCTTCTTAGTATTTATTGCCTTCAACTTAGCTTCCATATCTTGTAGTTCATATTTTTTTACTATCTTCTTTTGTAAATAATTTATGTCCCTACGCATTTCTTCACCTTCATCAAGAGTCCATGTAGGATTGTTTGGAGGCTTACTTGGTGTAGAAGTTCCCTTTTTGGGTGGCATGTTGGCCAAGTATCACTTTTGAACCTTGATTTTGAGGTGGTTCTGCTAGACAATCTTTCTTCTATTGTATCTCCCAAGTTTTGGCCCTTATGGGTATGAAACATTCTTTTATGTATTTCTATGATATTTCTTCTCTGCAATGCCACATGTTTGATCAAAATTGGATGTGCCAAGTGGAATTTATGGTAACTTCCCCACAACTTGCTGATTTTTGGCCTTTCCAGGAGATCTCAATTGTATAGCACGCCCCACACAAAATAATTAATATAAAATTTTGAAACTTGTACCAGAAATACTACAGACTATCCACTATCCAATGAAATTAGTCTCACTCAATTTGGATACTCTAGGAATAAGTTATGATTGTTTTACCTGGAACACCTTCTTGAGACTAGTCAATAGGACTAGTTAGATACCCTATCTTACACAGGGTGTATCTACAAATGTAAGATGACCCAAAAGCTGAAAATTTTACCACAAATGCCTTACTAATTTTTGTGAATATCCTCCTAAGTTCAGGGTCTGAAACACTATAGAAATTTTTTTATAGCAAAAATTCCGCAATGACTCAGTTCAAGATGATTCTATAACCCTATCTTGCACAAGATGTATATCCGAAAGTATAAGGCCTCAAGAGCTTAAATTTTAACCCAACTTACCTTGATCCATATACTAAATATCCTCCAAGCTGTTTCTTCTGAAATTTTGTAGACAAAAAGTTATAGTGAAAATGCCAAGGTGTCTCAGATGTAGCAGCGAAGCCCTAAGACCTTGAGCTCTGATACCATATGTTAAGAACCAAATATCAATATAGCATAGAAAAACCTCAGAATAAGTACTCAACGCCTTGAAAAAGAGATAATTTCAGATAATAAGCCCCTTCGAGGGGGAAACCTCCTTTTACCCCACATAAATGTTCAAGTATAAGATGATTCCAAATGAAAATGTCTCCTTGGTATATATAGGAGACTAGGAGGTATAATTACAACTAATGGAATAAATCTGACATAAATAAAATAACATTACTAATGTAATATGCCCCAATTAAGGGGTAATGAGCCAATATTAGGGCTTAACATTAACAAGTTTATTCTTTGTATGTATCATTGCAAGGGTTAATTTCAATTTCAAGAGCAAGTTTATTTTCTTAGGGACCTTTTTGGTTTTGGACATTTCAGGCTCAATTATATGATCTTGGTAAATGCCAAATTTGGCATTTCCCTTTGTAATGGAAACTTGTTGATTGGCATTTTGATTGGTGGTTTTATTAGAGTATTTTCACCTGATTGCATGAAATTATTTAATGTTGTGAGTATCATGCTTATGGAATTTATACCTCATACCAATTTTAGATTTGGATGCACTGAGTTGGTATTTAGTTTGAGTGTGATGTACAATATTAGTTTTAATTTCCTTGGAGTGAATATTTTGGTGACCCCTTCATCATTGGCATTCAAATTAGAGGCAATTTGAGATCTAAAATGGGCCTCCAAAGGAAAATAGCAAAATAATAGTTAAAATAATAAAATAAGAGTTATAATTTTTCAAAGGGAAATAAATAAAATTGACTTTTTATATTTGTATTTTCTACTTATCTACTTGTAGGTTTACTCAAATTTCAAGTGTTGGAACTCATTGGATGAGTAATTAAATTATGCATCCAATGAGTACCCACTATGCATACTTTTGATAGACCAATAGTGAAATAAACTAGAAATACATGGAAAAACATGTTTCTTGAAGGATAGAGCCCAAGTGAGATAAATTGGAAATACATGAAAAAACGTATTTCTTGAAAGATAGACCAACAATGAGATAAACTGGAAATACATGAAAAAACATGTTTCTTGAAAAAAAACATGTTTTTTTCATGTATATCCACTTTATCTCATCGTGGGTCTATCAAAAGTATGCAAAGTGGCTACTCGTTGGATGCATAAAAATAAACACATTTTCATGTATTTCTAGTTTATCTCATTGTGGTTCTATCAAAAGAATGTAGAGTGAACACTCATTGGATGCTTAATTTAATTTCACATCCAATGAGTACCTACACTTGGAATTTGAGTAAACCTACAAGGAGATAATTTGAAAATCCGATTACAAAAAGTAGTTTTCTTCCTTTCCCTCCAAAAATACTTACCCTTATGGTTGACATAATCATTATGAATCCTATTGGTTCTTTTAAATTTGATTTTGATAGTACATTGATTTTTTTGAGGTCCATTTTTTACATCAAAATTCCCCTAATAGTATATTTCATCTAGAAGTATTGGAAGCCTTAGACTTGTTTTCTCCAATGACAAATTTTATACATGCATTTTAAAATCTAATGAGGTGATTTATGGCATCTTTGGTAGTGAGAGGGTCATAAATGTACAATTATACTCAACTATCATTATGTGTGGCATTAAAAAAAAAAATCAAATTAGGTTTTTGTATGAAAGGGTGGCCATGTGATCATGGAGGGACTTATGGAATCTATGAATAAAGGCCAAGTTGGTTTCTTTGTCTCCTAGTTTAATTTTGCATAGGATGTAAAAATAATTATCCTTAAGTTTGGGGAGGTTTGTTAGGTTAATTTTGATTTGGTCAAGGGTAGGTTTATCCTATGCAGTTTATAGTGGAAGAAAATTTTAGTCCATGATATTCATGCGAATGAAGCATATTTAAGTGGCTTATTGTCTCCATTGTAAAGTTCTTTGAGTGATCAAGTTGGTCATTTTGGTCAATGTAATATATATCTACTGGGTGATGGTTTTTCCGATTAAGGATCTAGGGTAATAGTTGACATTCTTTGTTATGTGAATTCTTGTTATTATGATTCTTTGGATTTGTAGTAATGTTCACATGATATTAAAGCTCGATAGGATTGGACCCTCTCATGAGAGCAACCTAGTTGTTTTGTGTTGATATCAAAGCATTAGAGGTGGAGTTATTAGGAGTAGAAGGAAGAAAAAATATCATGGTGAATGAGTATATCCTTGTTGAAGAATATATGTTAGTGGCATAAGGTAAAATGTAGTGTATTTTGTTGGAGCCTATTGTAAGGCCAAGCCTAGTGTTTGGCTAAGGGGTTTTATCATTTGACTATTTTTCTCTTAGGATCTAGGAGATTGAAATCAATTGATGCATGTAAAGAAAAATGGACCTATTCATGGATTGTTGGGTCTACTACCTAAATGTTTAGATTTTTTAAGATAAAGAGAATATCTATTAGACTCGAATATGGCGATGTTTCTTATTGTGGATATGGATATTAGAAACTAAAGGGGTTTTTCAAGGTGCAAATGTAAATATCAAATTTGGTATACTCATAGTGAGTGGATCTACAAATAAAGTAGAATAATGATGTAACTTTTTTAGCATCATTGTCCAATGGTCATCAGCATGGAATTTCAGTTCATTAATATTTCTATTTTGTTCTTGTGTTGCATAAGGTTTAGTCAAAGACATCTCAGGTAGTTGTAGTGGTGGTAGAGGGATCATAATATGTAGATATGTGAAGGTTATTTCAAGTGTGTATGCTTGTGGGTAGTGTGGCATATTTGGAGTGGACCCTAGTTCATCTTGTAATAATAGGGGAAAATAACATTAAATTTGGTGGATGGTGATCTGACCATTTGAGAAGCCATTGATCTACAAGTTTGTGTTCATTTGATCTTTAGATTGTGAAGGATCCACATACTAGGCATGTTGGAGTTAATGGGAATTTTCTAGTAATGAACTTGTGTGGAATCAACCTACATACTATATACACCCATAGAATCCATCATCACTCAATGGTGTGAATAATTCATTGTGAAATCAATGAAGTTCATAAGTATTCAAGCATCCATCAATGGATGAGATGATGCTATAGGATTATGGGAGGTGGAGAACCATGACTTATCAAGAGGCATGTGAATATGATTGGTGACCACCATTATTCTTTTCTTGATCAAGCATAAACCATTATATATATTCTAAATGGATTTCAAAGGAACAAAAACTATCCTAATGATGATGAAAATCATCGAGTATTGGAGTAGAGTGTGCAAGCATCCAATGATATTGTGCCAATATATAGAGCAACATTGAAGAGGTCACCACATTCTTGGTGGCTATGTTATTCAAAGGAGGGAAAACAACTCATGTGACAATAATGTTGGCGATGGATTTGGTTAACTATAGGATCATGTAAATGATGTTGTAGAAGTGAGGAAATCATATTGTAGCCTATTTGTCAAGGATGAAAATGATTTGCTTATGTATATCATTATGTTGACAATAACAAAATAATTTGTTGTAATAATCTAGGATATTTGTTTAAAAATATAAAGGGGATTGGTGGTTTATCTTTAGTAAAATTTTAAAGGGGGATAGTTATGTTAATATTGACTTAGTGAGGAATGGGTTTATGTTGGCGCACTAGTGTAAGAACCTAGGTTCAAGTTATCTTAACCAATTAAACACTTTGGATAATGGCCCTTTCAACATCACCTCCATGCAAGTGAAGTCTCACCCGAGGCATCTATTGGGGATGCAAGAGCCAAGTTTATGTAGTAGTGAGGGAATGGGAGGTGATCATTCTATTCATTCTCACTTATCAGTTATGTGTGTGTTATTGTTTCCTTGTTCTTCATTAGTTACTTAGTGAATTCATTTACATATTACCATTATGCTTCAGATTAAAACATAAACCAATTACTGAGACATTCATAATTATTGTGCAATGAGCACATAGAAACCAAATCTAGTCTAACATACATCAAGAAGGTATCCATGATCAATCACATAAAATACAGTAAACACAAAAGTTAAAATGGTTCACCCAACTTTGGGCTACGTCCACAATGGTTGACTTCTTTATTATGCTTTCAGTAATTGTCTCAGGCTTGCCCACCGCGCTTACAAAGATACATCCTACTATATTTTCCTTCACCTAGCCTAGCCGCTCTGTAGTGAAAGCCTCTCTCTCTCTACAACATCTGCTTAACATTCAGACATAGACTCAATAGTGACTCTGCATAACATTCTATCCCTCTCTTCTCAAACAGAACCAATGAGAATGAGAGAAGAACCCTTATCTTTCCAACAAATTACATATTTATATATGAATTCTAGGGCTTAAAACCCTACTTTGCTCATAAAAAACTCTATTATAATTCATGACAACTCAAGTTAAATTGTTGTTCGAGATGCTTCTCCTACTTTTACACTTGCATGCTTCTTTTTCCTTCTTGACAACTGGTCTTCTAGCTTTATTTGTCTTTCTTCTTTTGGCATACTGAACTATTATCCTTCCTTTTCTCCCGCTTTCTTCTCTTTCTTTATTCCCTGATTTATTCTTCTTCTTTATTCCTCTGCTTTATTCTTCTTACTGCACATTGTACTCCTGAATGTTCTCAACTACACACTGTACTCCTGAATTTGACTCAACTGGGCACTATAATCACGAGCCTTCATTGTCTTCCTTCTTCTTCTTCTTATTTTGTGCACATCTTCCATACTTAGGATTTTTATCAAAATTGTATCAAAAATTTCCTATCCAACAAGTCTCCAACACTCACATGTGTCTCGTTCCGACCCAGTTAGACCCGTTGTGTCGTACTTTTCCAAACCTCCATCGACTTTTGGAGGGTCTCCCTAGCTGTCTATACCTCTTTCCTCACTTCTTCTTCTTTACTCAAAATTTCATCCACATTCTGTGCTGTGAAAGTTGTGAGCTTCTCCTCAGTCTCCCACACTTCTTGCTTTGTAGTGCCTTACATAGTGACTAACTCACCTATCACCTGGAGTTCTTTGTTCGACAGGGGTTCCAATTTCTGCACAATATTCTTATAGTTTGGTTTCATCTGTTCTACTTCAACATACAACTGTATGTTATCCAGAAGTGTTGTTATTTGCTCCACAGGTGGTAAAGTATTAATGATCTCATTGACTTGGTGGAACTTCTCCTACCCGCTCCTTATCTTATCCTCCATCTCCTTCAACTCTGGGTTCATTGTGAACTGGTTCCAAATATATTTTCTCTCACCGCACATCCTTGTGCGTTCCTATTCTATACTTTTGATCTTTGCAACTAATGTTTGCATTGTCCTGTCGCTTTGTTCCCTTTCTTCTGGTGGTGTCCTTGGTATCATGTGCAACTCCAAGTATGCAATATTGGTGCATAACTCTTTTATTACTTCGCCAATCTTGGATACATGTTCCTCCCTTGTGGCTTCGACTATCATCGACACTTCTGGGATTTATTTATATGATTTTTGGATGGTTGTTTAGATGTGTTGCACCATTTTTTCGACTTCATCCTTCTCCTTCATTTCTTTCTCATCCTTTTATTTGTCTTCAGTCTTCTCCTTCAATGTTATTTCCACTTTTTTATCCATTTCACTCTTTTCCCAGAGAGTTGTTGAGTATTCCTTTTGTAGTTATATATTTTCCTCTACAACCTTTATCAACTCATTAGAAGCGACATCTGGGTGGAGTCGTAATTCCTTTGCGATACTTGTTTGCAATCACTATAACATGATTGTGGGCATATGTGAGATGCCTAAGTCCATGTGAATCAGTCCTTGTACTTGTCCTTGCATTTCAAGTGTGGATAACCCGATTGCATATACTGAGAGTTTTATCACTCTACACCCTTTAGTCATTTGTGAGAAGTGAGAAGTGGTAGCTTCTACTTCCTCTGTTGTGCCTGCTGGTTATTCTTCCTTGGATATTCCTTTTTCTACCATGCTTACTATCTCCAAACATTGTTGCAATTCCATCATCTACTCTTGCATCCTTTTGTCGATTTCATCCTGCCACTATGACATCTATTGAACTACCTCATCAGTGGAATCCTTTACTTGATAACCAATCTGGTCCATGCCATCATCTATCAATGTATAAATTACCAGTTCCTTTTGCGCTTTCTTCTTTTTACGTGCACCTCTTGCTAACTCCTTCCCCTTGTCCTTTCTTTTCCTTTTTGTCCCAAGCACTATTTGATATGTTTTTTTATTGATGGTGCACTTTTCGGTATATCCTCTGTGCCATTTCCTTTACTGCATTCGTGACCATTCCCTGTACCTTTATGTTGTTCTGCCTCTTCATTCCTCGGTTTCTCTATCTCAGTTCCAGCTGCAAGGATTTTCCAATATCTGTTCCAATCCTGCATAATTAGCTGGATATCTTCTTCAGTAGCCTTGTATTTTGTTTGGACCCACTCCTCTCTCGGGTCCTTCTTTACTTGGATGTATATATGATGTCAATCCACTCGAAACTGCATGACCAATGCATATGCTTCCACCAGTTCTGGTGTTATGTGCGATGTGTCCTTAATGCACCGCTGAATCCTTTCGGCATAGAGAAAAAAATTGACGTTGGTGTCTGTTTGGCATCGTTTATTCCTTGTATACTAGAATTTCTGGTACTTTGCTTCCATACATGGTTTCCCTCTTAGGCCCAATAATTTCATGTCCTATGGTTCTTCCCAGGATGTGAACGCAAGAAAAATCAGAATCATGGATAATGGAACTCCATATCTCTATCTTGTGCATCCACATAGTCAATAAGAAATTGGTTTAATAGGAAGGGCACCCAAATCATTGAGGTTCCTTCTCGAAAATTCTTTGTCGCAACTATCACTCCTACTCGGACTTGGTCCTTCCTGCATTTCCATAGCATCTTGGATGCTAACGCCTATGTCACAAATCTGATAGTTGGGTTGCATATGTTGGGCACGTCCAGGTCGCATATCCCTCTAATTGTGAAAAACAATTGTTTCATGGCCTCTAACAAGGCCCTGCCACTCTTTCTATCTACAAACATCGGGGTGGGATCTTTTCCTTGTGTCGGTATGCCTGTGATCCTGGTGATCAAGTCTATGTCAATTGATATTTTCCAATCCATAAATAGATACTCTCCATGCACACAATATAGGAGTAACTTAGCACATGCATTTACTTCATTTCTCCTTCCGAAGTGTGGGATGTTGAACTTGTTGAGAAGGACTGCTCACTCCAATCATCTAGCCCATACTCGGGGAATAGGTATGCTCTAGTCTGTCACCAGGTCTACTTTTAAATATAGATAGTGGTGGGGCACCAGTTCATGGAACTTCTCTATGTCTTTAATGTCATGGTCTGCATATTGAAGTTATGGCACCTTCCCCAACATATATTTGTCAATGATGACCCCTTATGGTATGTCGGGCATCACCAATATGTGGTTAACATTCTTCAGAACTATCATTAGTGGGGCATCTTATTTTCTTGTGATGCAGACCCCCACCACCTCCTGGGGCCCAATTTACCTCTGGGTATAAGGATCATCTTATTTGGGAGCTATAGAAGCTCACAGGTTCCCATAGAACCTTCAATTTAACTTCCACATGCCTACTCCCCCTCTTTTTGAGACTAAATTACCTTACAAAGGCTCTGCAAATTCAAGGGCGGAGTCCACGTGCCCTTGGGGTTGAAACCGTGGGATTGTTCTTCAAACTTCGTAGAATTTGGGACTTCAGAGCCTCTGAGCTTCAAGAGTCTCAGAAGAAAAACAACACGATCCTCCCAAATGGAGAATTTATGGAGTGTCGAACTCCTTATGGGATCGATGATTCTAGATCTCCACTGAGATCTACGGTCGCAAAAGTATTTGATTATCTAGGCTTCGGTGGTTTTGAAAAAGCCTCCCTCTAAATTTTCTAGAGTAGCGGACCGATGAATGGGTGTTAGTGACAGATCAACGGTTCTTGGGCGTTGGTAGACATATGGCCCATATTTGTTTCGGACTTTAGGAGTCTGGGTGTTCTCCTGTTACATCTCCTCGTAACCCTATGAAGGTCGAACTAGCAGAGTTGAAATAGTCCCTCCACATGTCCCTTCGCTAATCGACGACCAAGTCTCACTCCATCCTTCGGGCCTTTGGGAACCTCTACATTGAACACTTCACAAATCCTCCAAATTTTCCAGTCCCCGAACCTACTGATTTTGTGATGCATGTCCCTAACAATGGACTACCCCGATGAACTTCGTTCTTTAGGTCTCCAAGGTCTTGTGACTCTCAACCCTTTCTTCCTTCCGAACTTATGAATCTGGAGAGTGGTGTTGATGAAGATCAATGACTCTCCTCCTATGATAAATCAATGGTCATAATGGAATCCAGGGCTCCGAACTTCAGGATCCCTCTACTCTAGAATCACCACTCCTAACTTCCTCTAGAGTGATAGTCCACCGGAGTACATGATCTACTAACATGTGTCCTCGGGAATTGGACGGCCATGATTAGCTCTGGACTTCGGGACTTCGGGAGTTCTCACGCCTCCACACTCTAAACCTTCTGAACGTGTGAAGTCCGAAGGACTTCACCAATTAATTCTTGTGCAACTCTTCCAGATATGATGACTATCCACTCTTCTATGATTTCCTGAATGAATCTCGTCCATTGGTTTTTGTTCTTCAATAAATCTCCTTCCCTTTGATATTGTTAAACGTTATTTATTCTAATCTTTGATATTCGAAGGGTTTCAAACTTTGGCACATGCCTTGTTTTATTTCTCAGACTGGAAGTCTCGAAGGACTTTCTATGTGTGCTCCTTGCACTCACCTTCCTTAGAAAGTTTCAACACCCTTTATCAGTGTCGGCCCTATGCTCTCTTTGCACGAGTCTTTCACAAATATATTATACTTGGAAGAGTACGTGCATGCCTTTCACTCTCTCTACGAACTTTCGCTCTATCCCTCTTGAGCTTCAAAGTCCTTTCAATGAATCCCATCCTACGCACTCCTTGCGTGGGCACTATTCAACATTTCAGAAGAGAAATAAATAAAAATTATGCAAATCTTAAAGATTAATTCACATAAACATGAACCACATACATAGGCATGTAAAACACAATAAACATAACCTAATTCAATCAATTAACTCAGAGATAGATAAAAACCCAAGCATTTGAAGAAATACTCTTCTCTTATATTCAAATAAAAATACATACACACAGAGTTCTTACAATCTTCTCCTCTTCCCATCACAACAACCCAACAACAACAACAACAATTGGGAATAAAATATAAGTTATATACATGAAGGGGATTCTCGATCCTTCCCTCCTAAATACCTACTGCTATCACATCAGAATTAAGCATCCTACTTCTAGGCTAGCTATGAAGTCATGAGAATTTACAAAGTAGATAAGGATTTATGCTCAACATCTGTGAAATCCTTCCATACATTAAATTAATTACAATCCACTAGGATATTTTGGAATGGATTCAACCTCCAAACATTTAGTGGTCATTAATTACATCCTTTTCATAAATTCAAAATTCAAAAAGGTGCTTCCTCCTTTGAGAATTCAAATCCTCTCCGATATACGTGTTGGATGATGCATTTTCCTCTATCCTGGCTTCCTTTTAATTCCGATGGTGATGTTCCTGCATCATACTCCTTATTGGCATGTAATTGATCAAACCAGGGTATTTCTCAGTTTACCAACAAAAGGTATTGAGTAGTCTAGAGCGCTAGAATTTTCATCTCCTCTTGAGAGAAGAAGTCTCTCCCAAAGAGAAACCAAGACAAGAAGGATAGGGAAGGGCAAGGATAATACTTAGGAGGGTTTCCAAAATCTTCAAGATTCACCATAACCTTGCACAAGACAAAATAACCAAAGAATAGATATGAACTCATTCATAACTGGTACTGAAGACATAGAAGTTGTGACAACATTTGTAAATAGAGACAGTGCATTGATCTTATCAGACAAAGAAGTAAAGTATAGAGACGATTCATAATCATAAACACAAAACGACATAGTAATTTCAAAATTTCAGGACCTTCCATATATATTATCAAAAGAGCTTCTTAGATACAATCTCACAGATATGAGTCAGTACTATGTTATAAGCTTCTGGCTCTGGACTCATGCCTTAGAGCTCTATCTACCCTTTTCCCCAAAATGTATACATATTTACAATCATAGAACCTACATTGAGTAGAGTGATACTCTATCTATGCCTTCTACCCCCTCTATGACAAAACCCAACAACCAAGAACAACAACAACCAATAATCAACCCTTTTACAATCATATGCATCTCATACATATAGGTTGAGTAAGATCTTCTGGCTTTAGACTTTGCATTCTTTCTTGTTCTTGTTTTGTTGTAACTTCTTTTGCCTTGCTGGTGTTGTGTTGTCCCTCTTCACAACTATTTTATGTTTCTTTGCTTGCTCTACTTTCCATCTCCTTTGTGTCTTGCGCAACTCATGTTTGAAAAAAATTGGGACTGTATTCTTCCTTGCACAACTTTTAACCAAAAACGAAGGGCCCAATAAGCTCTGACCACAATCCTTGACTCGCCCTCAAGTAAAGTCCTTGGGTCTTCCGCTGCTTCTGGGAGTTCTTGTTGATTTCCTTTGTCCTCCATCTCTGCTTTGATTTTATATTCTACTTGCGCCTTTTCCTTTTGTACCTATTCAAATGAAGGGCCCAACTCTGGGACAACCTCTAAGGCTCGCTTCCTAACTTCTTGAAAACCCACAATTTTGTCATTCCATTTCCTATCAAGGAGTGAGGCTTCAACTACGAACTGTTGAGTCACATTTCTAATGCATCCTTTAGGCTTGGATGAGACCAAGGATTTCCATTCAGAATCTGCTATAGCATCTGCATGTACACTGTCTAAACGACAGGTATAAATTCACACAACTCTTTCTTGTCTACCGATTGCGCTTCAAATAGAGAGTTCAACTCGTTGTCTACCTGTTGAATCCTATCAAATTTATCTTTCTACTCCAACGGATCCATGGTGACCACAACTTCTTTGTTGAGCAAATTTATCCTTGCATGTACATCCTCTAGATTTTGGTTGTGCCTTTAAATGATACCCATCCAATCACTAACTTCATGAAATATCTTCATGCATTCGGTTGTGCATTTGTGCAATGTTTCTCTCGCATTATTTCCTTCCAGCATTACTTTTTCCATATTCTCTTGAATCTTTCGAGGTTGCTTCTCTACTTCACGTTGGCTCTTCTGCAACTGCGATTCCAGATTCTCTATGAGAATGGACAACTATGACCATGCTCCATGGAGTAGCTCAATCTGCTGCTCAGGCTCTCCTACAGCACTGGATTCTGATAGTTGTGGTGTTTCCTTCCTTATCTCTGGCCAGGATTTGACAAGCTTCTCCTGGACTCTTTCTAGTTTATGCTTCGCCTGGACCTTGGCGTATTTCTCCTGTTTTCTGCATGCTTGGGAAAGGAGTGATTCCTCCCTTGCAAACTCTACATCCATTTTGGCATGTTGGATCCTCTACTCTAGTTGATTAGTTGAGGCTCTGATCATCCCCACTGACTGTGCTACTGGCCACTGTGCGAGAAGAAGGGGTGGCATCCCTGGGTACTCAAACCTGCAGTGCGAGTCCAATGGATGTCGAATGCTTGGAGGACGTCTCCACCTCTTCTTCTCATGTGGATTGTCCTGGTGCAAGCCTCAACCTCAACGCTGAAGGAAGAAAAGGTATCCCTTATGTTCTGACTAGGAAGAGCTACATCATCTCTGCGCACTTTTGTGGGTTTTGGAGTACTAGCTCCATTTGTTCCTACAACGAAGTTGCACTCTATCCAGATGCCATATTAGGTTCCTTCTGAGCCGCTGGTACATCTTCTTCTTTGTGGATCTCAGCTTCTGGTTTTGCACTCTTTTCGACGACACCCTCAACCTTGGTTGTTGAGGGAGTCCACTGATGACTTAGGACGTGCAGTTTTGGTACATTTTGTATCTCCATTGAAGGAGAAGTGTCCTAAATTGGTACAAAGGGGACAATTTGTTGGCTCTAAGCTTCGAGGTTTGGACCAGTGAGTTCTAGTCTCTCCTCAGGTAGCATGGGAGGGTCCAACTACATGGGACCCAGGTCAGTGGTTTAGGACGGGATGGTTATTTCTCTAGGTGGTGACTGGGGTTGTGGGGGTGATGGGGGTTGTTCAGTAATGATGGTGGTGGATGGAGTGGTGTCAAGCTCAGGGTCATCCTGGATATGAATAAATTTGGTCCACTCGAGCCATTACTTGAGTGCAAGGAATGGTGGATGATATTGGCTGGGGATTCAGAACCTTTACTGGGGAGATCCTCATCCTAGGTTTCTTGGCTGATGGGTTTCCGATGAAGGAAGCATTGAGAATTTCATTGACATCCTTACCTATCAACATGGATTTCTCTGGAAGCCACGAGAACATAGGTAATGTTCTCTTCTTGCACTCTAGCAACTACGTCTCTTCCTTCTCCTCTAAATCCATCTGCATTGGAGTCTCTTTCTATTGTTCCTCCAAGCCCGAGCTCAGTCCTACCCCTACTTCCTGGCCCCTTTTATTCAATAGTTTCGCCGATAGAAGGTAGCGTATCCCCAACTTGTGTGGGTTGCGTTTGACTCCTGGCCATGATATGACCTCCTTGTGGAAGGCCTCCTCATCCAGGTAAAATGGTAGCATCCGAGAGTGGAAGTATCCTTTCTTGGCATGCCTTGGCCATACAAATATGTGGTGGTAGTTCATGATGAATGCAATGTTCCATGTGTTGAGGTTGAGAAATTCTTGCAGAATGGACAACATCTGAGTTGTGTCTAGAAACCTATTGTACCATTTCAAGAAAGTTGTGTTGTTGAAAGAAGTGTTCTCCAAGTCCGACCTTGAGTGCCAAGGCTCGAACATCTTTTCCAATCCCCCGTTATCTATTGGCGATAACGGTCTTCCAACAGGTGGCATCCACTTAACATGGACAATGCAAATAACAAGTATCCATAAGTGAATGTGCCTCCCTTCTCCTGAGCTTCCTTGCAATCCACCAGGATCTCTTCATGCAAGTAACTGCACCAGTTGAATATAGTGTCGTTGGCACAAAAATATCCCACTTATAAAGCATCCAATGTGCATTTTCCTTTGCAATACGACTGCATGACCTTGCTAGCAATTATGTAGCAACCGGTCCTGACTGTCTCGGGTAGAATTGGGTTAATCTTGGTTGTGCTCCCCCCCTCTGCATATGAAATTGTTCATACAAACTCGGTTCCCCCTTTTTCTTCCCATGATTTATGGGACCCTGAAATCCTTTGGATAAATCCTCTCCTTCGATGGATACTCCAGTAAGATGATGGATGTATTCCACGTGAATTGGGTATTTTCTATCCAACCATAGGCTTCTGTCATGTACCCTACTAATGAGGAACTTGGTACATCTCACAACCTCCCTAGTAGTGCCAAAAACTGTCAAATCCAGACCTTACCGATTAATGGATGAGAATCCTGGCGCGACTACTGATTGTATCTTCGTGTGTCACAACTTTATGGTTTAACAAATTTTAGATGGGTTACTATAGAATTTATAAAGGATATGTGCAAGATACCAGATATATAAAATATGCAGAACAGAAATGAAATGCTAGAAATGACAGAATAACAGTAAAATATCCAACATAATCTTCACAATACACATAAATGATATACGAAATAGCAACAGAACAACACTTTGATTCAGATAGCAATGTTTACAAGCCTCTTCGAGGGGGAAACCTCCAATCGAGCAAAGCTCTATTACAATAATCTCCCAGCTAGGGTTTTCATACCCTCGACCCTTATTTATACTAAATATGTCTATTAAGAGAAGCATCTAGAGGAAGATCCTTCTAGAAGCGGAAGCTTCTATTAGGTATTCTTACATCCGCCTTATTCTATTTTATTGAAAGGTCTTATTAATATTGACCTTTATTACATCCGAATACATTGATCTACCTATGTGCGGGTTAGGACCTTAACATGTCCGCCCCCTTAAAACCAGCCTTGTCCTCAAGGCTTGAGATTTGGAAACTACTGCAGAATGGTAGCTGGTTCCCAAGTGGCATCTGCTGGAGTCATATCTTTCCACTTTACTAGCACTTCCTTGATGGTTCGCTGATGCAGGCGACGCTCCCTCTGGTCCAAAACTGCTTCTGGTTGTAGCCAAATGGATCCTTCTTCAGCTAACTCTGGACGGTCGGTTTGAATGTGGCACCTGGTTCCAATCACCTTCTTCAAGCATGAAACATGAAAAACCGGATGTAGCTTCGACTGACTGGGCAGAGCTAACTGATATGCGACTTGTCCCACACGCTTTAGAACTGTGTAAGGGCCATAAAATT
>ML787950.1:429426-508879 GCA_009831015.1 Picea engelmannii | reverse complement strand
CTTGCAAGATACCAGATATATAAAATATGCAGAATAGAAATGAAATGCTAGAAATGATAGAATAACAGTAAAATATCCAGCATAATCTTCACAATACACATAAATGATATATGAAATAGAAACAGAACAACACTTTGATTCAGATAGCAATGTTCACAGGCCTCTTCAAGGGGGCAACCTCCAATCGAGCAACGCTCTATTACAATAATCTCCCAGCTAGGGTTTTCATACCCTCGACCCTTATTTATACTAAATATGTCTATTAAGAGAAGCATTTAGAGGAATATCCTTCTAGAAGCGAAAGCTTCTATTAGGTCTTCTTACATCCGCCTTATTCTATTTTATTGAAAGGTATTATTAATATTGACCTTTATTACATCTGAATACATTGATCTACCTATGTGCGGGTTAGGACCTTAACAATATGACTGGACTAGGTTCGTGTGGCACATGGACTAGGATTGTGTCCAGATTCACTCTCCCTCCAACCACAACGGGGTCCCTGTCACATTTAATGCTTGTAATTAGTAGATTCATGGCTCTTCTGATCCTATGTTGCTGAGTAAGAAGTTCTTCATCAAAACACCCTTAGATGGAAGAAAAATGTAATACATGTCATGGCACAACAATGCACACTTCAACTTTATTAATTGAATTCATAGAAATTGCAAAAAAAATCAAATCTAGCTACTATACATGCTCCTTTGGACTAGAGAAACATTCCTTTAACTCAGTTCCGAGCCATATAGGGTTTTAGGAGAGCACCATTTACCCATCCCGAATGAATTATACCATCCAGTTGCACGAGTCTGACTGCTCCAGAAGGTCAGATCTCCACAACTAGAAATGGTCCCAACCAATGCATTCACAACTTTCCTAGATGTTTCTGGTATCGAATGTCATAAAGTAGGACCTTATCTCCTTGAACAAATGCTTTAGTATTAATGTGTCTACAATGCCAAGATTTATGCCTTGCTTTCTCAATTGATTGATGAAAGTATGCTAAAAAACTGGTCTCTTCAAGTTCTTTTAGTTCCATAAGCCTCTGCATGACTGATTCATCCTATGACATGTGTGTAATCTGTGCAATGTATAGACTCGGGGTAATGAATTTTGTAGGTAACACAACGTCTTTCCCATAAACTAGCTGAAATGGAGTATACTAGTGGATTTTCTTTGTGGTTGTCCTATAAGCCCATAAAACTGTTGGGACTCTGTCATACCAATCCTCCTTGTTTTCGCAACAAACCTTCATTAATCCTCTCCCCAGAATATTGGTAAATGCCTCTACAATTCCATTGGCTTGCAGATGGTAGGGGATAATTTTATGATGTTGAATTAAGAACTCTGTTGTAAGCTTTAATATTATACTAATGATAAAATGACCACCCTGATCACTAGTCAGACTCTAGGACATCAAAACCGAGTGATAATATTTTTAAAAACTAAACCTGGCACCAGTATCGATCGAGCAATCCTGGACAGTTATTGCCTCCGCCCAATATGTAATGTAATCAATTGGGGTAATAATACATGGCATTTGAATGCTTAGCTATGGGGTTGATAGGCCCAATGAAGTAAATCACCAATTTTTCAAATGCTTGTAGAGCTCAAACTAGATGAAGAGAAAATACATCTCGTTGTGATGGCTTTCCCACTCTTTGACAAATGTCGCAAGATCTAGCATATTCCTTTGCATCTTTGAAGAGCGTGGCCCACCATAATCCGACTTGGAGGACCTTCTGTGCAGTGGAATTTCCTCCAACATGGCCTCTCGTAACTCCACTGTGGCACTCCCACAGTATGTCGTGTCTTTCATGATCTAAGACACATCTCCTGAGGATGCTATCTAGGCCCAACTTATACAATTTCTTGGCAATCAATTGATAGTCCGCTTCTCTAGCCACCATATGACGTTTTTGAGTTACGAAGTACGTTTCTAGGCAAGCCCATGTACTTAAGAAGACTTCTATGTCTTCCAGATATTCTGGTATGGCCTCAACTCAAAACAAATCTACATCTGGGAGTTGGTCATCTATTTCTCCACTGCTTTCTCTTGACTCTAATATAGACAGGTGATCAGGTCCCACGTTGTATCTTCTAGGTTTAATGACAACTTCAAATGAAAATTCCCGAAATAACAACAACCATCGACAAATTCTTCCTTCCAAAACAGGCTTATTAACTAGATATTTAAACACAGAATGATCAATAAAGAACTTAAATTGAGAGCCTAACAATTAATGTCTAAACTTCTGCAGAGCGTAAATCATATCTAAACCCTCCCTTTATGTGGTTGTATAGTTGCATTCAACTTGCAACAACTTCTTGCTAGAAAAATAGATAGGATTATCCATGGCTCCATCTCCTGGTTGCACTAATATGGCTCCCAGGGAAATACCTGATGCGTCTACATGCACATGGAATTCGTTTTCCTAGTTAGAGAATATCAGAATAGGTGTTGTGATGAAATTTTCTTTTAGGATGTCAAACGCTTTATCACACTCTAGCGCCCACTGGAACACTTTTGACTTCTTTAGTAGATTTTCCAGAGGTGCAGTAATATTTTCATACCTTCTGATAAACCTGCGATAGTACCCTGTGTGCCCCAGCGTGGAGCACAACTGCTTAGTGCTCGTAGGTGGTGGCATGTTCACAATAGCCACAACTTTGGTTGGGTCTACAAGTACTGCTTCTCAACATACTATGTGGCCTAACAAATTTCCATCTCGCACACAAAAGATACACTTCCTGAGTTTCAAGGATATCTACAATTCCCTACATCTGTCAAACATCAGATGTAGTAGCCCTACATGTTCCTTGAGCATACAATATACCATCCAATCATCCATATAAAGTTCTATAAACTTGTGAATAAATTCTCGGAAAGATTCTATTACAATCCGGGAAAAAACTGCAGGGGTGTTCTTTAGGCCGAAGGGCATCACATTGTATGCAAATTACCCCCATCTTGTTATGAATGTGGTGTTGTTTTTGTACTCTTCAGCAATCCTCACTTGGTGACACCTGGAAAACCCATCTTTAAATGAGTAAGATTCTTTCCCCGCAACGTATTATAGCACCTCATTAGTAAAAGGTGTTGGGAAGGGGTCATGCAAACAAGCAGTGTTAAGGATTCTATAGTCTACACATACCCTAATATCCTCTGTACCTTTCTTTCTCTGGATGACTATTGGGCTAACCCATTCTGCTTCTTCCACTGGAAAAATAAGTCGAGCCTCAAGAATATTGTCTATTTCCCTTTTAACCTTCTCTTTCACTCCGGGGTTAAGGCGATATGGTCTATGCCTTACAGGATTTGATCCTGGTTTTAGTTCAATTTTCATCTCTCCCATAGCTCCTTTAATCCCTTTTAGCTCTAAAAATGTCTTTGGGAATAAATCCTCATACTCCCACAATAGGCTATGTATTTCTTGGCTAGTTTTCTCATCCTAGTAATCTCCTACCAAGGCTATCTTAGGTTTCTCTGTAGTTCCTATATTGAATTTACACAACTTCAATGGATAATTTCAAGAACCTTATGTTTGGATGGGTATGGTGTTCTGTATCTCTCTGCTTCCTTCTGTTTCTTTAATGGATAAGTTTCTTAATTCTTCTAAATCATCTGGGTTTTCCAAATCTTTCTCAAACTTATAACATTCTATAGGTGTCTTGTCCATGTCTAGGTAAATGTTAGACTGAAGTACTTGGATATGCTTTGCACATACCACTAGGTCTGATTTCCGTTCACCAACATCGGTAAAAATGAATTATTTAATTCTTTGCAGGACTATGTTAAGCGCAGGGTTCTTACTTGTAAATGAGAAGTCCTTGCAAAATTGATTTGCCAACGTTTTCATGTCACTGGTATGTCTTCTAGTTTCTTCATGCATGTACCAAGATTTCATAATCGGACCTAGTGAATGGGAAATACTTGAACCCACAAGAAAGATGGTATTTCCACAACTTTCCATTGTCTTACGCATTGTTAAATATGTTCTTTAGGATCAGACTATCCATTGAACAATTGCACAACTTGGAAATCCTTTTGCATCTCTGATTCTAGCTGCTCCTTATCTTGAAATCTATATCAGATAGCTTGTTTCACATCCTCCCAGTTATTAATCAAGGATTTGTGACTAGTCCACCATTTGGCAGGGGTGTCCTAGAGGGCTAAGTCCATAAATGGAATCCTTTGATCCTCTACTATATTTTCTTCCATTCCAACCAGAAAATTTTCAAGTTCTGAGGTACCATCGTATACTAGATGTTCTTTGACCTCGATTCTAACCCATCTAGTTTCTCTGACAATTTTCCATCTTCTTGAAAATATTTCATATGAACCTTGCTGCCAACTGTCAAATGCCAGTTCTGAATCTTTGTCCGTCGATTGTATGCTCCTCCAAATTGTTGATCCATCAATCATAGGATTTATGTAGTCTTCTCTCATTCTTGTTGTTATAGTGAACAACTGATTCGAGTCTTGTCTCTCCATATTGTTTTCCATTGGCTCCATGTACTGAGGGCCTATATACAGATCCAAGGGTTGAACTAATTTTATTTCATCTGCCTCATATGTCATAGTGTCTCTCTTTAGGTCAATCAATGCATAGTTATCATAAGCCCAATCAATACCAAGTAGTGTAGGATAAGGGTCCTTATCCCCCATAATTTTGATCACCTCAAAATCAACTACATTATTTACTCCGGCAACATCTATTTCCACAATCTCTAGTCTTCCTATTGGAAAAATACAATATTGATTGGCCATTCTTAACTGGATTGGGGAATATGTCAACTGGCGTTTTCCTAAAGATTTCCAAGTCTTTTTAGGAAGTATGTTAACATCCGATCCTATATCTAACATAACATATTTAATCTCAAACTCATCTAGTTGGGCTGCTAATCTAAACTCTTTTCCAGTTCATATTTTCCTTCATTGCACTCTCTGAGTATTCTTCTCAGGAAGATTAGTCCTTATTCTAGTTTCTAGAGATTATTCAGTTCCTAGGACTAGGTACAGGGAATTATGAAACTTTTCTGTCAACTGGTCATTCCCAAGAATATCGAAAAATAGTTGAAACCAAAGGTCAACTACATTTTGTGACTGCTCAGGTTGTCCCATCGAGACTACAGGGTTTTGGCGTGTAGGGGGTTTTGGCGTGTAGGGGGTGAAGCAGGGAATTGTGAAACCTTAGGATAACCAGTAGGCTGAGGGGTTTTTTATTCTATCTCAGGACCAGGGATACTATGGAATACTTCTATTTCATTTATAAAGAATATCTTTTGTTTCATAGGTTCATCCCTGTCCTCCATAGGTGCTACATTATAGATCTGAGGTAAGTTATCAACATCTACGGTAGTCTTTGATCCTCCTCGAGTAACGATATTAAGGTTGGATAGTTGTCCTTTAATGGCTCTCTTTATCTCTGAGCTTATAAGATTAGTTCCTCATTGACGTACCTGATCTTCCCATTTCACAATTAACTATGGGAAATATTATGTTGCGTGCCCATTGGTTCTGTAGCGAGAGCACCATGACCGCCTTGGGTGAGGACAATCTCTAGCCATGTGGCCTTTCTCATCATAGTTTTAGAATTAATTGGTCCTCTACCCCTGGTTCTTCCTCCTCTGAAGTCTCCTCTAGCTCACCTCCTTGACCTCTTTTCAGTCCCTGAGGGGTTTCATTCACCCTGAATGATGTTCAATCCAGTTTGTCTACCAGTGCATCCAATGCTCTATATTGATTTGTAGCATGTGTGGTAGATGCACAAAACTCACAATGCACAGTATTTGGTACTGTTGAATAATTCTAAATAATGGGGAATTATCTTGGCCCATGCCCATGGGTTTGAAAAATATCGCAATACTCAACTGACGCCACTGCTTGATTACCTGGAAAAACATGATACGGGGTTGGGGTATGGGATGGTAAATTATGGATACTTTTGCAACTCCTCCCATGGGTCCTAGTGAGGGTCCCATCGAATTGTGAGGAGGTCCCATTCCCCTCATCCATGGACATTCATTCACCAGATGTCCTTCTGTGTAGCATTTGGTACACCAGACTTGCAGTCGTTTTGGTCTGGGTATCATCAATTCCTAAATCCTTTTTGTGAGTGCTGATATTGTCCTTGTAGTTACACCAGATTTTCATCTTCTAGGGATCTGGTCACTCTCAAGATCCCCGGATAACCTTCCATGTCTTCAATCTTAATTGATTGTTCCAAGGCAACTCTCAGAGTGGCTATCCGTTGTTTCATTAATAGAATTCGTGTTAGAGGTAACAATCCTTGTATACACCATTCTCTTTGATGATCCTCATGAATTGGATGTGCTAACCTACCTATAAGATCTTTGAAATTTTGGCTATACTCCCAAGCCAATTCACCTTCCCTTTGTTGAATTTCATGCAACTTATACAGAGCTTGTTGTTCTGACTGAGGTATCTTAAACTCCGCTATGAATTTTGTCTGTACTTGGTCAAGTGTGAACGCTTGACCTTGCACTCCTGGTACTCCTAGATCAATGACCTTCTTGTACCATTTGAGAGCATGACCTATCAAGGTGGTCTGGAACTCAACCAATTTATTTGCATCCAGAGTCCCTCTGGACCTCCATATTTCTTCACATAAGAACCAATGTTGATCAACATCATTGTCTCCCTTACCCTAGAATTCTTGGTATCGAGCAACCAAACCTCCCGCATTACCAACCATGGATGATCTTACTTCTCCTACCAACATAAAACCTAATGGTCCTAGTTGTGATCTACCAGGGGATCCCAATATCCTCCCAGTATTCATGCTTCTCGGTTGTGACTGACTAACTGACTACAATGGAATAACATAAGAAGGTAGTATAGAATTTACCACTTGTATAGAAGACACTTGAGGTATGGGTGATTCGAGGCTGGTGCCACTGGCTTCGAGGCGGGTTTCTTTGATCTGGGGGGTCTTGTTCTCATCCTCTGGAGTGGTCTCTTCAGTCGGATTCTCGATATTTCCTGGCATCAAGGATGAATATTCTCTCTCTTCTTCAAGATCCATGTCAACTTCCTCTTCCCGTACTTATACACCTTCTTCTTCTTGTCCACCCTCTTGGGGAATTTGTTCTCTCTATGCTTCTCTCTCACTTAATCTGTGACTGGCGAGTCTTTCCTGTCTTCTCATCTTTCACAACTCTTTCATTTGTCCTTCCTCAACTTCTCCTAGTCAGACTTCTTTCTGCAAATTATCGAATTGTTTCACTACTTTCTTTATCTTACTGTGCCACCACTTCTCAACTATGGCAACTCTTTTCAAGGCTTGCTCATCCCTTGAGTCCATTTCCTGCTGCTCCCCCTTTTGTCAAAGAACCCTCCTCCCTCTCTCAGGACATGATTCCACCCCAAACTCACCCCACCCCAAGTGTGGGTGTTTACGCTTCCATCTGAGTCGGGGACATAGTCATCATCCCCTCCTCCATCAAGAAAATATGAATCCATAGGGGTATTTATCTCAATAGTATTCGCCTTGCGTCTTTCTTGAATTACACTTCTTCCTATGAAAAGGATTGGTGATTCTCAGTTGAAAAATTGATAATGTATCCTTCTAATTTTGTATTGACCCATAAATCGATCGCTCATGTTACCAGACGATCCAACGGATGAAGTGATGCGATATTTTATATGTCCCAAGTGCAGGTCTTCTTGACTCATTCTTGGAATTCTGGATCTTCTTGGAGCCTATCTATCCATTGGAAAATTTCTTCTGGGAACTTAAACCAGAATATATGGTACTGGTCATTCAATCTTTCTAAATGAAAGACAACCTCCCGTGTATCTTTCACAGGTTTTCCTCTCAACTCTTCATCTTTTTGTAGGAAAGCGTCACAATTTTTCTCCCACCATTGGTGAATATCGGATCAATGAATCCATGAAATAATTCTCCCTATAGGTTCCCTTTTAATGCAACTCTCAACAATAGACTCATTTTGTTGGCACGTAATTTATCAGACCAGGGTCCTACACAGGTTACCAACAAAAGGTACTGAGTAGTCTAGAGCATTGTAATTTTCATCTCCTCCTTAGAGAATAAGTCTCACCCAAAGATCAACTAAGACAAGAAGGATAGGGAAGGGCAAGGAGAATACTTAGACGGGTTTCCAGAATCTTCAAGATTCACCATAACCTTGCGCAAGATAGACTAACGAAAGAACAAATCTGAACTCATTTATAACTAGTACTGAAGACATAGAAGTTGCGACAACATTTGTAAACAAAGACAATGCATTGATATTATCAGACATAAAGAAGTAAAATATAGAGACGATTCATAATCATAAACAAAGAATGACACAATAATTTCAAAATTTCAGGACCTTCCATATATATTATCAAAAGAGGTTATCAGATACAATCTCATAGATACAAGTCATTACTTTGTTACAATCTTATATCTCTGGACTCATGCCTCAAAGATCTATCTACCTTTTCCCCAAAATGTATACAAAATTAAAATCATAGAACCTACATGGAGCAGAGTGATACTTTGTCTACGCCTTCTACCCCCTCTATGAAAAAACCCAAAAACCAACAACAAAAACAACCAATAATCAACCCTTTTACAATCATATGGATCGCATACATATAGGCTGAGTGGGATCTTCTGGTTTTAGACTCCACATGCTTTCTTGTTCTTGTTCTGTTGTAACTTCTTTTGCCTTGCTAGTGTTGCATTGTCCCTCTTCACAACTGTTTTATGTTTCTTTTCTTGCTACACTGTCCAGCTCCTTTGTGGCTTGCACAACTCATTTTTGACCAAAATTGGGACTGTAGTCTTCCTTGCGCAACTTCTAACGAAAAATGAAGGGCCCAACACTCCTCTGGATAAAATAATTCATGGATTCCTGTCCATGAGCTCTTGAACGGTTTTTCCATGCTTCTTAATATTAGATTCATTGAACCAACTAGAATCCTTTACTGGGTGACCCTTCCACTTCACCAGGCATTCAAAATAAGTCTTCCTCCTGGTATTCTTACCAATCCTTTGATCTATGATTTTCTCCATCTGTGGATTTTATGCTACAGGTATCTGTTATTTTCACTGAAACTTCTCCTGGTCATCTGTCTCCCATGTGTCATCCATCCTATAAGGATACATGCCTTCTACATTGAAGATTGGCGATATTCCAATATCCTCTGGTAACTCAATCTCATAAGAATTTGTAGCAAATTTTCTTAGGATCTTACAAGGTCTTATATTCTTCATCTTCATTTTGTTGTATTTTCCTTTTGGAAACCTTTCCTTCCTCAAGTGTGCTAGAACTTAATCTCCAACTTCAAATTTTACTTCTCTCATTTTATGATCTACTCTTCTTTTGTACTTTTGAATTCTCTACTGTAACTGTTCTTTAATGTGTTCATGCAATTCCTGCATCTTTGTAGCAAAGTCTTCTACTCTTGCACTTCAGAACTCACTCTATCCCAAATCTCTCAACTCTGAAATTCCTATCAGGTGCATTCCATGTACTACCTGAAATGGAATTTTCCTCGTGCTTCTGTTTGTTGAATAATTGTATTCAAACTCTGTCTGGAGAAAAAATTGATCCCACTGTCTATGATGTGTAGTGACCAAATTCCTCAAAAAATTCCCTAGACTCCAATTTACCACCTTAGTTTGTCCATCTATCCGAGGGTGATATGCAGAACTGAAGGAAAAGTTTGTCCCCAACTTCTTCCACAATGTTCTCCAATAGTGTCCTAGAAATTTTGTGTCTTTGTCTGAGACAATACTTATGAGAAATCCATGTAATCTCACAACCTCTTTGAAAAACATATTTTCTATATGAGTAGCATCACTGGTTTTATGGCATGGTATGAAATGTGACATTTTTTTGAATCTGTCAACTACTACAAATATATAATCACTCCCTCTCTAGGTCCTTGGTAATCCTAGAACCAAATCCATGCTTATAGCATCCCAAGGCCTGTCTGGAATAGGAAATGGCTGATAAAGACCAATGTTTTTCTATATTCCTTTTTCATATTGGAAAATTCTACATTTGTTTACAAATTTTTTCACTTCATATCTCATACCTGGCCAACAGTATGAGTAACTCATTTGTGCATATGTTTTGTCATGGCCAAAATGTCCCTCTAGGCCTCCACTATGCTTCTCTTTCAACAGGTTATCTCTCATTGAGTATCTGAGAATACACAATTGGATTCCTCTGAATACCAGTCCATCCTAAATTAAATACTCTATCCATGGGATTTTGTCCCTTAGCAATGGGTTTGCACAAGCTTCATAATCTTCCTTAAAATCTAAGTCTTCTTCATACATCCCCTTAAGTTGTTCGAACCCCAATATCTCCACCTAAAATTCCTGCACAATCATACACCTCCTACTCAAAGAATTTGCAACCTTATTTTCTCTCCCACTAATATGTTTGATGACAAAAGTAAAATTCTGCATGAATTCTACCCATTTTGCATGTCTTTGGTTCAACTTCTCCTATCTGGTTATAAACTGTAAAGCTTGGTTATCACTATAAAACACAAACTCCTTGGGAATAAGATAATGTCTCCACTTCTTCAAATCTTGAATTACTACACATAACTTTTTATCATATGTGGAATACTTCTTCTTGACATCATTCAACTTCTCACTAAAAAAGAAACAGGTTTTTTTTATTGACTCAATACTGCTCCAACTGCTACTCCACTAACATCACACTTTACCTGGAAAGTCTTCATAAAATATGGTAGAACTAAAATTATTTGTTCTGTTATTTTATCCTTTAATGCTCTGAATCCATTTTCATCTTCTTTTGTCCAATTGAAAGACTTATGTTCTTTCTTTATGGTATCTAGTATGGGTGTACAAATACTACTAAAATTTATGATAAACTTCCCATAAAAACTTTCCAACCCATGAAAACTTCTTACCTCGAATACACTCCTCGGAGATGGCCAATCTCTAATTGATTTCACCTTTTCTAGATCCATCTTCAATTTATTCGAAGATATTACAAAACCCAAATATGTGAGCTCCCTCTTCATAAAATAACATTTCTTCAAGTTTATAACAACTTCTCATGTTGTAACCTCTTCATCACTAATTTCAAGTTCCTTAAGTGTTCTTCTTCAGTTTTATTGAAAACTAGGATATCATCCAAATATACAATATCAAACTTACCTATGAAATCCTTTAGTACTTCATTCATCAATCTCATGAATGTGCTTGGGGAATTTTTTATGAAAAATTACATAACAAGCCACTCATACAATCCTTCATTTATCTTGAATGTTCATCTCCCTCTCTCATTCTTATCTGGTGATAGCCACTTTTCATATCTATATTATAAAAATAACTTGCTCCACTTAAGAAATCCATCAAATAATCCATTCTGGGTAAAGGGAACCTATACCTTATGGTTATCTTTTTAATGGCTCTCGAATCTATACAGATTCTCTATCCTCCATATTTATTTGGACTTAACACAGTTGGTACTACACATGGGCTTAAACTTTCTCTAACCAATCCTTTCTCTAATATATCTTGGACATGATTCTTGACCTCTTCATTCTCTTTAGGTGTCAATTTTTATGCTTCTTTGTTTGGTAGACTTGCTCCTGGAATAAGGTCAATGTGATGACTAATGCCCCTAATGGGTGGTAAAGAACAAGGTAACTCATGCACCACAATATCAACAAAATTATCCAACAGTTCTTGAATTTCTAAGGGAAAATAATCCACAAAATTATTGGTGAGAATAACTCTTGGATTTCTTACTACAACAAACTGCATTTCTTGTTCCTTTTTTACTTATTTCAAGATCTCCTTCCCACTCATGAGAAGTATGCTTGGACTAGATTCTCCCCTTACTCCTTTGTCTTGTATTGGTAGCAACATGTGCTTGCATCCATTCTTTTGAAGAGTGTAAGTGTTCCTTCTCCCATCATGTATGACATTCATGTCATATTACCAAGCTATTCCCAAAAAAACATGACAAACATCCATGGGTATTACATCACACAAAATTTCATCCTTATAACCTCCTATCTTAAATTCGACTTTACATTGTTGACTTACCATCACTTGGTTTCCTTTCTACAACCACGATACCTTGTATGGGTTTTTGTGTGTAATTGTATCCAACTCAAACTTTTCCACCATCTCTGTGGACACTAGATTTTCAGTACTCCCACTGTCTATAATTACTTTTCATACTCTGTCTTTAGTCTTGCAAGCAGTTCTAAACAAACTGTTTCTCTAAACTAGATCTTTTTCCTCCTTCTCTAGTTTTATGAGAATTTTTCTCATCATGAGGGACTTTCCCTCCTCTACTGGTTCTGTGCCCACATTCCTCTTTTTTTCTTCTGAAATGTGAGCTTCTCCACCTCCTCTCTTTCTCTTCGGACATTCCCAAGACATATTCCCTGTCTTTCCATAGGCATAACATTTTATCTCTCCATCTTTGCCTCTTCCTCTTCCTTGAAGAAAATAACTCCTTCCACCATAGTGCCCCCCTTTGGAACTTCCTCCCTTCTCTGTATGGATATGGTACTTTTTGACTTCTGGTTTTGGTTTCTGGAATTTCTCTCTAACTATTCCTATGCCTATGTTTGGGGATTTTACTCTATTCCGTTGGATTTGATTCTTGGAAAATTTGTCCTTAGCTTTCAGGTATTCCTGATAATAATCCTTCGTTGTTCTCACATTCATCATACTGATCTCATCCTAGATTTCATACCGTAGGACATTTATGTACATGGCAGTTTTCTCTTCATCGTTCTCTCTCCGTCCTACCCTAATATTCAACCTGTAAAATTCTTCTCTATATTATTTCACTGTAAAACCCTTCTATCTGAAATTCTATAGCTTCCGAAACATATTTACCTGGTAATATTTGGGTATAAATTTAACCTTTAAATTTTATACCATCCTATCCAAACTCTGGATTTTTTGCTTACCTTTGTTCCTTCGATCAACTTGTAGTTCATCCCACCATAGCACTACATGTCCTTTTAACCTTGCGACATCATGCTTAACCTTCTTCTCTTCATCAATTTCTTCATAATCGAATAATTTATCCATAGAAATTATCCAATCTAACAATTCATCAACATCTAGGTTTCCTTCGTACATTGGGATGTCTATATTTTCTATTTCCCCCATTTTTGCAACAACTCTTAACAATCACTCTTCTGCTGCCTCTTCTTCTACGACTTCTTATTTTTGGAGTTACTTCACACACACCTAGGATTTATTTTTACTAAGGTTTTTCCTATGTTTATTAGTCATTATTCAGTCTCCTATATTTTAGGAAGAATAATCCTCTAAGGAGAATATTCTCTTCAGTTTTCACTTCAGTTTGATCAGTTGAGTGGAGTCTTGATGCTACATTGAGATTATCACCATGCAACATTGGGATCATCACTAGATAATGCACATTTTACTTGTTATAATCACCAGACTAGAGAATTACCCATGATTCCCTGATCTCCTCCTCACTTCACTCTGTTTCAGTCAGTTAACTGAAGACTGATAGCATAGTTAACTCAACTAGGTGGAAGTTCACCCCCGTAATTGCCCGAGAGACTAGACTAGGTGGAAGTTTACTCCCATAACTACTGGTGTTTGTCTAGATCTCTCTAGACCACCACTATGGTGCATTGAATTCTCCTCTAGTGCGCATTGGTTGAGTTATACAAATTATTTAATGTGTAAATTATCAATTATTCATTTGGTTAATGAAAATTCTTCCATTCTTTTCTCTCCTGCTTCTCTTTTCTTATATTTTCTCTGCAACTGTGTATGTCTATTCCCAACTAGATCTATTCTATGTAGGTTCAACACATTTACATGGTATCATAGCTGGCATAATTCTAGGGAAAATACACACCAAATTATTTTTTGCAAGTGCCGAAGATAGAAGACAAAGGAAAAATGGAATTTTCAAAAGAATTCATTCTTACACCTTACAATTACTTTGCATGGAAGGAGAATATGATCATGCATCTTCGAAGCAGAGGATTGTATAAGTTAACCATGAACACAAAGATAGAACCAACATCAACCATAGAAAAATCCAAGTATCTAAATCGAATGGATGAAGCATTCATAACAATTTGCAGTCTCATTTCTCCTGATCTCCTCTTTCACATATCTTCCTGTAAAACCCCCAATGAATCCTAGATCACCATGGAAGGGATATTTGGAAAATGTGATGATATGAGGGGACACATGCTCAAGGTGAAATTTCTCACATTGGATCCAAAAATATTCGAAAATATCAAAGATTTATTTACCAAATATAAGGATTTATTGTCGCAACTCAAGGCTTGCGGAGTTGATAAATCTAAGGAGGAGAAACAAATGGTTCTCACCATTCTCTCCAAAATTGGTCATGAATTCTCATTATTTGTATCCACATTCCATTTAGTTATATTCACCTCTGGAGCCACTTGGAAGATTCCCTCTCTTGAGGAATTTATCGAATCTTTGACAAAACAGCAGACCAAGCTCATCAAAATGGGAAAAATCAAAGGCCCAAAGGCACATGTACTCACTCTAAAAAATGGAAGCAGTCATCAATATCAGAAATACAAATATAAAGACAAAAGGAAATATCATGAAAATATGAAGAAGGAAGGGTACTCAAAACCCCTCAACGATGCCTTTAGATCCAAAGGTGCAAAGGGAAGAAAAGGAAATAAATGCACATACTGCCAAAAAGGATTCTATCTAGAATCTGTATGTATGAATACAAATATAGATACAATAATGAACCAAATACTTCAGAAAAACAACCTTGGATATCAAATCCCTGAGGGTGCCAAGAAGAAGAAGCCAGAAGATCAGAATTCCAAGAAAGGAAATTCTAGCCATGCCTTGATTGCCATCAACTCCTCTCTCGATGCTTGGATCGTAGACTCAGGAGAATCACATTAAATGGATTCCAAAAAAGAAATCTATTCTTCATTGGATGCATGCAAAGGTACTCCTATTTTGATGGGGGAAAACTCTCCAGTCGATTTTACCGACAAAGGAAGGATTGAACTCACCAATGGAAGCTTCGATAATGTGTTGCATGTTCCCAAACTTTCCGTCAATCTTCTCTCCGTGTATCAGATGAAAAATTCGAGAACCGAAAATAAATTCATATTCACACCTAATGATGTGGACATATATGACATGCAAACCAATTCCAAGGTTGTTATATGGGATTTGCACATTTTCTAAGCTTTACACATTTGCTATCAATCTAGGCTTTACACATTTGCTATCAATCTAGGCTTTACACATTTTTTGAATTTATTGAAACAGATTCTACTTTACTTCTTACCCATGCTGATGAAAGCAATAGGATATGGGGTCCTCGAGGTGTAGGATAGTCAGTGATGGAGTGTGTTGTTAAGGCACTCCGTGATGTTAAAGTCATCAGTTTGAAACCCGCGGGGACAAAAAATCCATCCATGTTAAGGGTTGGTGTGGTTCAGGCTGGGTGCGATCCCATGGTGATTTTGATGGATTAGATTCCCATGAGTCACGGTGTCTTAGCCACAGGTTAGTCCCACATGTCACAGACAAACTAACAAACAAAAAAAAGGAAAGCAGTAGGATATGGCACAAAAGTTTCGGGAATTTAAATTTCAGATATGTGCAACAAATTAGTAAGAAAGGATTGGTTGATGGTCTAATAGACATACATTTCTCCAAAGGAATCTGTTAGGGATGTGTTCTTGGAAAATACCCTCAAGAGAAATTCGACAAAGGAAATACTCAAAGATATTTATCTTCTTTAGATCTGATCCATAGTGACCTTATGGGCCCTTTTCTGCATCCATCAATCAGAAAAGTAAGGTATGTGCTCATTTTTGTTGATGGTTTCTCACATTTCACATGAATTTACTTTCTCAGGAAAAAATCAGATATATTTTAACACCTCAAATATTTCAAAGCCCTGGTTGAGACACAGTCAGGAAATAAGATCAAAATCCTCAGAAATGATAATGGGGGAGAGTATTCAACGATGAGATCCAAAATATTTGTAATGAGGAAAGGATTCAGTTGCAACACATAATTCCCTATAATCTGCAGCAAAACAGAGTTGCTGAGTGGAAAAATTGATCTCTAAAAGAGATGGCATCTTGCATGCTACATGCAAAGTCACTTCCATAGAGACTATGGGCCAAAGCACTTAATTGTGAAACCTACATTCAAAATAGATCTCCCCGTAGATCTATCAAGGATAATACCCCCTACGAGGCTTGGAGTGGCCTCAAACCAGAAGTGACCCACTTTTGTATTTTCATTTCACGTGCATGGGCCCAGATTTCCTCTGAAAAGAAGAAGGAACTTGATCCATAGAGAACAAAGTGTATATTTGTTGGATACCTCGACAATGTGAATGGATATAGACTTATTGATATTTCTTGGGACAGGCTCATCATTGAGCAAAGTTTCCAATTTAAGGAAAGTGTCTCGCATGTACCTCAACAACTGCATGCAAACACCTTCATTCTTCCACCTGTCAGAGATGATGAGCCTGCACATGCCGACTCTTCTTCAAATAAGAGTTCTGGCTCAAAGGATTCAAATGATCCAGATACATAGTTAATATAGTTAGATGCAGATTTAGTGCATGTAGATGCATATGTAGAGTCAGAGCTGAGGCCCAAGTGGGCTTATACTACTCCTCAAGATGCAGGGGATCTTGTTGGTGATCCAACTGATACTAGGAGGACTTGATATTATTTCGAGGAGCCTCCTCTTGCAGTCACTTCCACTAAACCATTTCCACCCAAGAATATTTTCTTGGTTTAGTCTTCATATCCATAGTCTTATGGTGAGGCTCTTAGAAATCCCTTTTGGAAATCCACGATAGAAAATAAGTACAAATCCCTCCTCGAGAACTAGACTTGGGATTTGGTTCCCCTTCCTTCTAGAAATAAACTTGTCAGGTCCAGATGGGTCTACAGGACCAAGATCACAATAGATGGACAAATTAGTAGATACAAAGCAAGGCTAGTTGCCAAAGGCTTTCAGTAGGTGCATGGCATTTACTATGATGAGACCTTCGCTCAAGTAGAGAAGATGGTTTCCATACATTTGGCTCTTTCCATTGTGGAAACCAAGGGATGCGAATTCCATCATATGGACATGAAGAATGAATTTCTTCACGACGATCTCTCTAAGGAGATATATATGGAGCATCCCCAGGGATTTATGCAGGATTCATCTTTGGTATGTAGACTGAAGAAGTCCCTTTATGTCCTCAAGCAGGCTCCAAGGGAATGGTATTCCAAGATGGACTCCTACATGTTGTCACAGAACTTTGTACGTTGTAAGTCAGACCCGAATGTTTACATGCTCAAGACAACTGACTCACTTCTACACCTAGTTTTGTATGTTGATGATTTGTTGATCATCGGTTGCTCGACTTCAACAATTGTTGCAGTCAAGAGGATTATGCATGAAAGGTTATTGATGATGGACATGGATCCACTACACTTATTCCTTGGACTTGATATCAATTAGGATGCATTAGGAATAAAATTGTCTTAGGTCAAGTATGCATGAGATCTCCTTGAGAGATTTCACATGACAGACTGCAAGTCTTCTCCGACTCCTTTCCTATTAGGATTCAAACTTGAGGATGACAGAGACACTCCACTGGTTGACAACACACTGTATAAACAACTAGTGGGGATCTTGTTGTATATCACACACTCTAGACTAGACCTCTCCTATGGAGTTGGCGTAGTCTCTAGGTTCATGCAGGAGCCGCATGAGCTACATTGGAAGGCTACAAAGTGTATCCTTAGATATGTATAGGGCACTATCACCTTTGGGATTCATTATGCAATAGACTCTACATTGGATCTCATCGAGTTCACTAATTCTGACTGGGATGGCAATAACACTGATCAAAATTCCACATCTGGTTACTCACTTAGTCTTGGTTTCAGGCCTATCTATTGGTCTAGCAAGAAGTAGGTTGATATTTCTCTATCTTCATCTGAGGCAGAGTAAAGAGGGGTAGTTAACAAAACCATTCAGGATATGTGGCTACACCATTTTCTCACCGAGTTGGGATTTAGTTTCATCGACTGATTGTCATCTGGTGTGACAACCAGATCACTCTGAACTTATGTAGAGATCCATTTTAAAGGTAGCGGACGAAGAACATAGAGATCCACATGCACTACATTCGAGACTTAATACACGAGGGGATCATCGGCCTGCAGTTCTGTCCTTCAGCAGAACATACTGCAGACATCTTCACCAATACCTTCACTGAGCATAAGTTCCATTCTCTGCAAAGTCATGTTGGAGTGAAGGACACAGTTTCCTAACCACTTTTAGTTCTTCTTTTTACATAAATTGTACCTTGAGGGTGGGTTTTTCCCATGCGATTTTCCCTCTTTCCTCACTTTATTTCAGTGTATCTTTTGTATTTGGGTACCTAACATGGCCTCGTTGTTGGGACCCATTCTTTATTTTCACCATAGTGATGTTCAGGGGGGGTGTTGGAGTTACTTCACACACACCTAAGATTTATTTTTTCTAAGGTTTTTCCAATGTTTATTAGTCATTATTCAGTCTCCTATATTTTAGGAAGAATATTCCTCTAGGGAGAATAGTCTCTTCAGTGTTCACTTCAATTTGATCAGTTGAGTGGAGTTTAGATGCTACATTGGGATTATCACCATGCATCATTGGGATCATCACCAGATAATGTGAATTTTCCTTGGTATCATCACTAGACTAGTGCATTACCCGTGATTCCTTGATATCCTCCTAACTTCACTATATTTCAACCAATTAACTGAAGACTAATATACTAGTTAACTCATCTAGGTGGTAGTTCACTCCCATAATTGCCCAAGAAACTAGACTAGGTGGAAGTTTACTCCCATAACTGCTAGTGTGTGTCCAGATCATGCTATACCACCACTATGGTGCATTGGATTCTCCTCCAGTGCACATTGGTTGAGTTATATAGAGTATTTCATGTGTAAATGATCAATTATTCATTTGGTTAATGAGAATTATTCCATTCTTTTCTCTCCTTCTTCTCTTTTCTTCTATTTTCTCTACAACTGTGTATGTCAATTCCTAGCTAGATCTATTATGTGCATGTTCAACACATTTACACTTCTACTTCTAATTCTTCACTTTCAACTTTGCTGACATCACCAAAATCAGGTTCTCTCCTCTACGCTATCTCCATGGCATCTAATATCGCACAAAGTCACCTCATTTCTTCTTCTGACTATATTTTCTATAGGTTTTTCCATGCATCTATTTGGTGTCATAGTGATAAATATCCTTCCTCAAAGAGATAAATTTCATGCTCTGATACCACTTGACGCAGACCCCCACCACCTCCTGGGGCCCGATTGACTTCCCGGTCTAAGGATCGTCCTATTTGGGAGATGGATCAACTCGCAGGCTCCCACACAACCCTCAACTTAACTTCCACAGGCCTATTCCCCCTCTTTTCGGGCCTAAATTACCTTTCATAGGATTTGACAAGTCAAGGGTAGATTCCACCCCCCCCTGGGCTTGAAATTGTGGGGTTGTTCTTCAAACTTCGTAGAATTTGTAAATTCGGAGCCTCTGAGCTTCAGAAGTCTCAACAGACAAACAATGTGCTCCTCCTGAATGACAAATTTATCGAGCCCTGAACTCCCTATGGGATAGATGGTTCTATATCTCCACCAAGATCTACAGTCACAAAAGTCTTCAGTTATCCAAACTTCAGGGGTTTTGAAAACACCTCCCTCCAAATATTCTAGAGTAGTGGACCGAAAAATGGGTGTTAGTGACAGATCAATGGTTCTCAAGCATTGGCAGACAGATGACACAGATGTTTTTCAGGCTTCAGGAGTCTGGGTGATCTCCTGTTACAAATCTTGGTAACCCCACGAAGGTCTAACTAGAGGCTTTGTGATCCACCCTCCATGTGTCCCTTCGTTGATCGATAGAAAAGGATCACTCTAGCCTCTAGGAACTTTCACAAATCCTCTGAAGTTTCTAGTCCCCAAACCTCTTGATTTTGCGACACATTTCCCCAATGATGTACTACCCCGATGAACTCTGTTCTTCAAGTCTTCGGGGTCTTGTGACTCTCAATCGTTTCTTCCTTCTGGAATTACGAATCTCTGGAGTGGTGTTGACGAAGATCAATGGCTCTCCTCCTCCAATAAATCAATAGTCATGATGGACTCTGGGGCTCTGAACTTCGGGAGACCTCTACTCTAGAGTCACCACTCCTAACCTCCTCCAGAGTGCTAGTCCACCAGAGTACATGATCTACTGACACGTGTCCTTGGAAATTGGATGGCCACAATTAGCTCTAGCCTTTAGAACTTTGAGGGTCTTGATGCCTCCACACTTTAAACCTTCCGAACACATGAAGTCTGAAGGAATTCACCAATTAATTCTTGCGCAACTCTTCCATATCTTAAAATTGTCCACTTTTCTGTGATTTCCCGAATGGATCTCGTCCATTGGTTTTGGTTCTTTGATAACTCTCCTTCCCTTTGATATTATTAAACATTATTTCTTTTGAGATTTGATATTCGAAGGGTTTCGAACTCTAGTTCACACCTTGCGCTATTTCTCAGATTTGAAGTCTCAAAGGACTTTCTATGTGTGCTCCTTGCACTCACCTTCCTTAGAAATTTTCAACACCCTTTATTAGTTTCGACCCTATGCACTCCTTGCACAGGTCTTTCACAGATATATTATACTCAGAAGAGTATATTTGCATGCCTTTCACTCTCTTTGGGAACTTTCCCTCTATCCCTCTTGAGCTTCAGAGTCCTTTCAACGACTCCTAGCCTGTGCACTCCTTGCGTGGGCACTATGTGTTCCTTGACCAAACGTTTCAAAAGAGAAACAACTGAAACTTATGAAAATATTAAAGATTCATTCACATAAACATGAACCACATACATAGGCATGTAAAACACAGTAAATATAACCTCATCCAATCAATTAACTCAGAGATAGATAAAAACCCAAGCATTTGAGAAATTGTCTTCTCTTATATTCAAATAAAAATACACACACAAAGTTATTACAATATTCTCCTCTTCTCCTCACAACAAACCATCAAAAACAACAACAAATGGGCATACAATATAAGTTATATACATGAAGGGGCTTCTCGATCCTTCCCTCTTGACTACCTACTACTATCACATCATAATTAAGCATCCTACTTCTAGACTAGCTATGAAGTTATGAGCATTTACAAAGTAGATAAGGGTTAATGCTCAACATCTATACAATCCTTCTAGACATTAAAGAAATTACAATCCACTAGGATTTTTTGGAATGGATTCAACCTCCAAACATTTAGTGGTCATTAATTACATTCTTTTCATAAATTCAAAATTCAAAAAGGCACTTCCTCCTTTGTGAATTCAAATAAGCTCTGATATACACACTACATGATGCATTTCCGTCTAGCCTGGATTCCTTTTAATGTTGATGGAAATGCTCTTGCATCATCTTGGTGGGATTTAATCATGGGGGAGCCTCGTATCCAATGATGATGTTGCTCCTGGAGTCTCCTCAACATCTAGTACCTCTAGTTCTACTGGTGATGCTTTTGTGAGGGCCTTCTTTGGTATGGGAACTGGTGCTTTCGGTGGTGCCATTTCTATAAAACCTTGTAATTCTTGACAACTACTTCAACTCTGTGTATTTTTATTAGTTATGATTCCTGTGCTATGTTCACTCTTACTTGTATGCAACTCGTAGTAACAATAATTAAATCTTGTCGACCCTCAATGTAGATAATTGATCATTTATATAGAGCTTCAACCAAATTCCATTTACAATTCCACCAAGGAATTCTCCATTTAAGGTTTTCAATTGCGCAACACTTGCCTCTATCACATGCTTAATCATATGGCCCTAACCAATGCATTCTAAACTTTCTAGGATGCTACATAAACTTGTTGTCATAGAGTAATATTGAGTCCCCCACTTGGAACTTTTTATATTTAATGTGTCTATCAGGCCATGCCTTCTCTCATTCCTTTTGAACTTTCTAATGGAATACTGCGACAAACTGATCTTCCTCTAGTTGTACCAACTATGACAATATCTCCTCTACTTCACCCAATTTTGAAAGATCAATAATTGTTGCAACTCACAGGATAGGTAGAAAAAATCAATTGCCATCACTACTTTTTTCCCATAAACCAACCTGAAAGGTTCCTTCCCTATCGAATTTTTGTGTTTCTTCATTCAGGCCCATAAAATTGTAGGAACTCTTAAGTCCCAATCATCTCTCCCTACATTGCATATGTTTGCCAAGGAATTATCCAAGATTTTCTTGAAATCATCCACTATCCCATTGGCCTGAGGATGATACGGGGTACTCTTCTGATGATGAATTTGATATTCCTTAGTCAATGCTACAATTGTTTTTTTCAAGAGGTGTGTTCCTTGATCACTAAGTAAGATGTGCAGATATCCAGATCATGTGACTACATTCTCAAATAGAAATTGCACATCAGTCTTCGCGGTACAGTCTATGAATAGTGTTGCTTCTGTCCATCTTGTCAAATACTCTGTCGAAGTGATTATGTACCTTTCCCTTGATATTCTTTCTTGTGGGTTGATTGGCACCACAAAGTCTATATCCCATTTATCAAATGCTTGCAATGTAACATGTGGATTTAAAGGAATTTCATCCCTCTTGGATGGCTTTCCCACCCTTTGACAAACATTGCATGCCTGACAATGCTTTTTAGCATATTTATGCAGTGTGGGCCACTAGAGACATGCACAAAAGAAATTATGTATCATTTCCTTACTTGCATAATGTCCTCTTGCAATCCCTTCATGTGATTGTGTGAGTATCATAGGTCTTTCATGTTCCAACACACATTGTCTCAATATTCCATCTGCACCCAACTTGTATAAGTTTCCTGCAATCAAATGATAATTTTATACCTTAACTACCAGTTTTTTCTTCTATGAAAATATCATTTCTGATGGGGCCATTCCTATACTTAGAAACTGCACGATGTTCGAGAAGTAATCATCCACCATTTTAACTATAAATAGTTGTGCATATAGTAAACTGTCATCTAAATTCCCTGCATCTTCCCCTGATATTATGCACGATAAATGATCTGGTCCTACATTCATCTTCCTTGGTTTCACTAAAACCTCAAAATCATATTCTTGAAACAACAGTATCCATCTGCATATTCTCTCCCCCAACACCAGCTAGTTCACTAAGTATTTCAATGCATAATGGTTTGTGTACATCTTAAAGTGATAACCCAATAAATAATGTCTGAACTTCTACAAAACATATACCATTTCCAATCCTTATTGTTTTGTAGTGGTGTAATTCTTGTTTTCTATGGACATATTCCTACTTGCAAAAGAAATTGGGTGATCTATGTCTCTCTCTCCTAGTTGATATAGTACTACACCCAAAGATATGGACGACACATCTACATGAACATGGAACTCCTTATTCCAATCTGGAAAGATCAAGATCGATGCGGTCACTATTTTTTTCTTTAAGGTGTCCAAACCCTTATTATAGTCCTCATTCCATTATAACTTTACTTCATTCTTTAGCAACGTTTCCATGGGTGTTGTGATTTTTTCATAGCCTTTAATAAATTTCCTATAATATCCTGTGTGACCCATAGTTTCCCTTAGTTTTTTGACTGATGTAGGTGGTTCTAAATCCAAAATAAATTCAATATTGGCCAGATTCACTAGTAATTCATGCTTGCAGGCCACATGGCCCAACAAAATTCCAAACAATGCAAAAAAAATACACTTCTTCAAGTTCAACAAAATATGACACTTTCTACACCTATCTAGCATTAGCCTGAGTACTTCTATGTGGTCCTCCAGTAAAATGAACACAGTCCAATTGTCTAAGTATACTTCAAGGAACTTATGAATAAATTCCTTGAACGCGACAACCACAACTCTTGAAAAAACTATAGGGGAATTCTTCAGTACAAAGGGCATTATTGTATATTGATAACTTCCCCACTATGTCGAAAACATAGTCTTGTACTGGTCTTCCTATGTAATTTTTATCTAATGGTACCTTGAGAATCCATCTGTGAAAGAATAATTTGTTTTCCCTCATACGTTCTCCAGTACCTCATATGTGAATGTGTCAGAAATGTATCTTTTAAACATGCATCATTAAACTTCCTTAGATCCACACAAATCCTTATCCCTCCCATCTTCTTTTCTTTCACTACGATTGGACTTATCCACTCTGATTCCACCATGGGTTCAATAATCCCTGTGTCCAAAATTCTATCTATTTCTACTTTGACCTTCTCTTTGTACTTTGGATTTAAACTGTAAGGCCTTTGTTTCTCTGGCTTGGAACCTGGTTTTAAAGGAATCTTCATCTCGCCTAAGTCCCTAACTATCCCCTTCATATCTAAAAATGTAGTTGGGAATAGGTCTTGATATTCATGTAGTAAGTTTGCAATCTTCTCTATTGTTTCATCACTCCAGAAGTCATCTATATACATAAAATTTGGATTATCTATCATCCCAATGTTTACCTTCTATGTCTTTATTGGCTATGTGTACATAGAGGACTCAAGCTATGGCCCTTATAGTACCCTTTATCCTTCTATTTTAGGAACTTGAAAATTCTTGGAATCTTCTTCATCCTATTCTTACTTAGCAACATTGTAACACTCTAATAACTCATGGACAATCATAGCATCTCTGTGCGCCTCGCAGACTGGTACCACCTCCATCGATCCTACTTTAGAGAAGATATTGGTTTGAATAGCTTGTAGCATTGCATCTATTGATGGAGATTCATGTTCAAAAGTAAATGTGATCTTGAACCTCTGATTCAACTCATCCCAGTTAGTTGTTTCTCTACACATTTCCAATTCTAGATACGAGTTCTTTGGGATTGTATCTAATGTATGCATAAACTTGTGTATCCATTCCTCCTTTGGTGTCGAGTTCCATCTGTTTATGCACTGCTCCACATAACCTACTGGATCACTCTCCCCTGTATACGTCTACGCAATATTTTATATCTCGGTACCAAACCTTACTTGCATTAGTCTTTTACACTATGACCAGTCTTCTATTCCTTCTTTGTGTGCAGCCCACCACCTGGATAGAGTCACTTTTAGGACAACATCGAGTTCCAACAACATTTGTTGTTCAGGTACCTACAACTCAAATTCCTTTACAAAAAATATTATATCAATCAATCCATCATACATGGGTGGATCACATAACTTTGTTCCAATCCAACACAATGATAGGGTTATGCATGCACATTGTATAGTTGATACTTCATGCATCCTCTACTGTCAATGATTTTCTTATAAATCTAAAGCACATGAAATGATACTTATCTAAATTAGTGCACCATTTGCAGTGGGGTTAACATAATCATCCATCCATGCAGTCATGTTATACATGTTGTCAATGTCATTTCCTCTTGATAACTCTATGTATCTCTTTCCTTTTGCTGGGTCCAAAGGTGTAGTTACCTTCAAATATATGACTTCAAATATCATTTCCCTCCTCTTTAGATTAATAATAACTTGATTATCAAATTCCCATTCAAGTCCCATAAGTTATGGATATGTTTTACTATCATCCATGATTTCAGTGACCTCAAAAAATGTTGTATTGTGCCCCGCATCTATGTTCATAGGTACTCCCATGAATCGAACAATTAGTACTATGTTGTGCTGATTTGTGATCCTTAATTAAACATGAGACTAGATCAAATTGGGTTTTCCCATCATCCCATAGGTATTATTTGGTAATATATTCACATAAGACCCTAATTCCAAGATAAAATTATCCACATCATATTCCCCAATTTGTGCACTTAATCTGAATTCTCCATTGGTCCTCTTTATTCACAATACCTGATTCACCACCCTCTGTGGGATGGATGTTTCCCTTCCTTACTTGTAGTGATCAATCATATCATATAGTTCATTCAATGGAGTTTCATATTTAATTATATCGATACAAATTCTTAGGAATTATATTTGAGTGCTTACCTTCCCAGTTGTCTTCTCTAGCCAAGTGCAGTCATTGACCTATGACATGGATGATGTTGATGCTCCCCAATCCTGTCCAAGTACCTATTTTCTTTCCCTATGATATGTCTCATTTTCTTGCTGAGGATTGAATGTTGGCATAGGCCTTGTGGACTTCCTTACCCATTTATCATCTTGCTTTCCTCCATTCATCGCATCAACCCCTGTTCTAGCTCCTCCACTCGTAACAACTGCTATTCTTGGCCCTTCATTGTGTTTCTCCACTGATATTTTCTATACATTTTGATTTGGATTTTGGTTCTAATTCCCTCTTTCCTGCCATTTCAAAATTATTTGAGGTCAATCTTCTATCGCATGGTCTAGTGCTCTACAATATGTGCACATTGTACACAGATTCAGGAAGTCATGGGCTAAGTTTCCAAGTTGGTTATACTTGTAACATATTATCGTCCCTCTACCTCCTTTGCCAAAATATCCTCTACCTCGACCTCTGCCAAAATTTATTTTGTTTCTTGGATTAAAGCCTCTCTTATTATTATATTGTGCACCACATCCTTCTTTCACAACATTATCCTCTTGAATATTGTACATATCTGAAGTGCACTCCCTCATTAAATTGAATGCACAACAATCCTTCTCTTCATGTCTGACAAACTTACAAAATTTGTTAAATAATTTCCTTGGTTTACTCTAATACTTTTGTAGTAATGGACACTAATTCATATGGTGTCCCCATTTCTTACATATTTTATAGTATCCCCATCGTGGTAGTGGATTCAGTGCTCCAATCACCAAATATTACATAAATGATGGAAATTTGTCCTTGTGCTGGCCTTTAGTCCTACATTTGGTACAATAAATTTGTTCTCGTTTCTCCTTCCCTTTTTTAAGCTCTTCCAGTTGAATCATCAATGCATCCAACTATTTATGAACTTGCACCAACCCTCCACTATCTCCTGTAGGGGATTATTCCTATTTCATTACAATTTCCATAGCCTCAGGCTGCGATACAACCTTCTGTTTAATCAAGGGCACGATGATGTGTGGTAGGAGTCTGAAAATAAAAATTCTTGATGATGTTGATACAGGTCAATCTAGAATGTTATTCTACCCATTAGAACCTTAAAACATTGGTCATAATCCCAATCTGATTCAATCTGCACCCTTTTAATTTCCTTCATCTATGTGATGTAGTGAGACTCAGACTTTGGCTTCTTGAACTCTTTCAACAATGCTTGTATTATCTCCATGAAAGTCATGTCTTGTCTTGTAGGAATGGTACTCTGCAACTTCATGTACCAAACTAACACACAAAATCTAAATGTCGTCGCCAACTGCGCAATATTCACATCCTCTTCCTGGACATTCTTTGCAACCCAAATTGTCTCGTAGACAAATAAATGTTGTTTTGGGTCCTCTAACCCAACTCCCTGGAACTCAGGTAGTCTGAGGGTATTATATACCCTTTCCATGTTTCTCTTTGTAGTAACTCCTCTTGGTGCTATTGTCTAACTCTGACTTTGCACACTGCTTCCACTGCATTGATTGATACTAATATATCTCCCCTTCATAACTATAAGTACTTTTGATAAGTATTCAACTATTATCTCCAATTGTGGTGATGCACATGGGGTCGACGATTCAACACATGATCTATTCAGAGGAGGATTTAATAACTCTTATATTATAGGAATGGACTGCAACCCCTCTTCCTCTCATTTTATGTGTGGTATCTACATGTTTTGGACTATTACATAAGGTCCTCTCCACTCTGTTTCACTGTGTGACTCTCCTTTCTCATCCCCAGTATTTCACCTCTTGTACCTCCTTCCACTGCGCAATACTTCAAACTCATCTTCTTCCTCCGATACAACCTCTTCAGTCCTCTGCATCCTCAAACCCTCCCTTCCTTCTTCATTTCTTCCTTCATTCTCTCATGTCCTCAGACTATCCTCTTGTTATCCCCGGTTCCCCTATGTGCGCAAGCCCCTTAATATTTGGATTCCATGGTCATCGCACACTTTTCATACAACAACATATTTATCCATGTACCCAATGATTTCATGAACCTTCCACACAGACCTTTGTAAAAGTCCCCTTTTGCAACATTGTATGATTGGGTATAATCTACTGCAAATTATGCAATATATCCTCCTAATATACTATCCAACCATAAATCCACTATGTGAGTAGTTTGATTACTTACAAAATTCAACTTTCTTACCAAATCAAGAGTCCAATTCCTCAACACTACAGTTTAGTACCTTCTAGTGTTCTCCACTAATCTTTCTAACCACTCAGTTAGAATAATCGAAAATTCACCAAAGAAAATTTCATGCAGCTCTGTGTACACATACCTTTTCATCCATTTATCATTTCTCATATAAGGGTTTCTATTCTCTTTCCTAGAAAACTCCCTTTCCTTCCCTTCCAGTCAATCTGAGATCTCTTTCTTATTCAACCTCCAAAATATTCCCTCAATCACAGATTCTAGGTCCCGACAATGGAACCATTTATTGGTGCACTATTGTAATACCCTAGGTTCAAGTTATCTTAACCAACAAAACACTTTAGATACCGAACATTTCAACATCACCTCCATGCAAGTGAAGTCTCACTTGAGGCATCTATTGGGGCTGCAGGAACCAAGTTTTTGCAGTAGTGAAGAAATGGGAGGTGATCATTCTATTCATTCTCACTTATCAATTTTGTGGGTGGTATTTTGTCCTTGTTATTAGTTAGGTACTTAGTGAATTTAGTTACATATTACCATTATACTTCAGATTACAACATAAACCAATTACTAATAGATTCATAATTATTGTGCAATGATCACACAAAAACCAAATCTAGTCTAACATACATCAATAAGGTATCCATGATCAATCACATAAAAGACAGTAAACACAGTAGTTGACATGGTTCACCCAACTTTGGGCTACGTCCACAATGGTTGGATTCTTTATTATTCTTTCGGTAATTGTCTTAGGCTTGCGCATTTTGCTTACAAAAAAACATCATGCTATCTTTTCCTTCACCTAGCCTAGCCACTCTACAATGCAAGCCTCTCTCCCTCCACAACATATCCCTAACATTCAAACATAGACTCAATAGTGACTCTTTAGAACATTTTGTCCCTCTCTTCTCGAACAAAACCAATGAGAACGAGAGAATAACCCCTATCTTTCCAACCCATTACATATTTGTATATGAATTCTAGGGCTTAAAACCCTACTCTGCTCATCCCAAAACCATATTACAATTCATGAAAACTCAAATTAACTTGTTATTCAGTCTGATTCTTCTACTTTTATGCTCATTTTTCTTTCTTGACAGTTGTTCTTTCTGCTTTAATGCACCTTTATACTTTTGGTGTGCCTAACTATTATCCTTCCGTTTTGCCCGCTTTCTTCTCTTGCTTTATATATATGATTTATTCTTCTTACTACACACTATACTCGTGAATGCGTGTCAACTGTGCACTGTAATCCTAAATGCACCTCAACTTCACATTGTACTCATGAGCCTTCCTTGTCTTCCTTTTTCTTCGTCTTCTGCACACATCTTCCATACTTGGGATTTTTATCAAATTTGTATCGAAAATTGCCTGTCCAACAATTTACTATAGCTAATTTATGTTTCCACATTATTTTAGTCCATTGTGTTTAGGTGAAGGAAACCTCTTTAAGTGTCTTATTGTATCCATTTTAAAGTACCTTGAATAAATGGGTTGGCCTATTTTTTTAAGGTAATAGATATCTATTGGAATATGGTTTCCTAGTTAAGCATTTCTATTGTAATCAATGGAATTCTTTGTTATGTGCATGCTTGTTATCGTGCTTCTTTGGTTCTCTTGTAATTTTAAAAATGTTGAAGAATTGGATACTTTTTTCAACTTATATTTGTAAGTTGTATGAAAATCCTCCAGGAAAGTGATAGAACCAATGGAGAGCATCTTATATTAGGGTGCATGGGAGGTGTTTTAGGGCTATGTTGTTATCATGGATGGATTTGACATAGGTAAGGGTGAAATTTTTTTGACATGTTAATAAAGGTTATTGTAAAATCCTTTGCTAAATTTAGGTAGGCCAAGTAAGTTTTATGGGAGCTAGGTTGCAACAATTTGAGGGGAAATGAGTTATCGAGGAAGTGGCCATAATATTTTATGGAGGGGCATCAAGGCCTCTTTAGTTTTGGTTTCCATTTTTTTGGCTTTGATTTTGACGGTAAATTTTGTCAAGAAATATGTCTCTAGTGTTTGGAGGTGAAATTCCTAATTGCTACGGGGAGAATCCCCCTATACTGGGTCTAGGTACAGGAAGAGCATTGATTTCCCTTAAAAGACAATTCTACCCTTAAGCTACACCAAAAATATTTAAATTGAATGATGAGAGAGAGGAAAGAGGGTTAATGGGTGAAGATTTAGTCCTTGCGGTTGGCATAGACCTCTTTCACTTCTTGCAACCTCCTATATTACAGGTCTCCTCCCAAATCTGACCTGCATAAGGTTAGGAAAACAATGCTACAAAACATGCAATCTCTACTTATCACTTTCAAGATTTATATATAGACATAAATTCATAAATCAATAAAATAATATAGATATAATGTTTTGGGATAAAAATGAACTCTTTTATTCAATATTAATATCAAAAGGATTACAACCTTCATCAGAAATTGCTCCACGAACCAGTTCGAGGATCCTCTATTGTGGCTCCAAGTGCATCAATCCCATGCTATCTTCTCACAACCAACTTATCACTTGGGAAAGGAGAAAGGGATGGAGGGGAAGGTTGAGGCCAAAAATCAAAATAGGATGCAAAACTTGAGCTAAGAAGGGGCAAGGATTTTGGTAGAGTTTTCTTATTCTCTTGCTTGACTTGTCAAACGACACCCCAAGACCTTTTTTTATATGAGAAAGATATGGTTATTCGGTTTTGGGATGGGCTACAAGGGGTAAAATGGTTAGGAAACCCTCGATTTCCCGTAAACTCTATTGAATTCCTTGAAATTTTATATTTTTTGAAACTTTTGGAGGTAAACGCAGGCTAAATAGCATGCAACTCGTGTATGTATGTGGGGTAAATAGCATGCAACACATGTGTGTACCTAGGATACTAGTGCAGTTGGACGCATACATAATCCAAAAAGTGGTTTTTTAAGAGGAACCCTCAATAGTATTTTGGAAAAGTATGTAAGTGAAAAGGCTAATGTCTTGTATGCATAGGTAAGGAATTTTTGGACTATAAAATATTCCCCCTAATGTGTGAGGTTAGAAGAGAAACTGATGGCCGAAATACATTACAATATCTTTACACAGTTGGAAGCATGGAGCCAAGTGAGCCCAAGCCTAAGATAAGTGTTCAGGAGCGTGCCATCTGCAAAAAATAATAGTAATCTTTCTGAGGCAGGCATACCCATGCTCAGGATGAACTAAGCATGTCTGCCAATCAAGTACACTGCAGATCCATGTCACATATGATTACTAGAAACAATATAAATGTCCATATAAAGCGCAGTCATGAACAATACACAATGGATCTACATTTCAAGATCATGTGAAGATATACAAGTACAATATGATATGCATCTTCAAGAAGCGTCAATACCTGTGGTTGGAGATGAGGACTTCATCGCTCAAGAAACAACTTCAAGATCTTCAAAAACTAAGGTGGGAGTACAATAGGAGTGTAAGACTCACTACCCTAAGGTCTTGGACATGTCGTTGGGGAAATACTAGAGAATCTCGATCATCAGGAGCACAACTTCATTTATTTTGAATCCGAACTTGACTGGACTCTCAGGATGGACGACTCATGAAATTCAAGAGATAAATTGTAGAATGGCCGACTCAGGTTGAAAAAAATTCCCTTGGAAAACATCACAACAAAATGATGAGACTCGAGCAACGTAACATTAACATAAGTATGTGATACAAGAGGCACCACAAACTTTCCATATGTTTAGAAGAGTAACCAAATGGAGGAGGATGCAACTCTATGTAACGAGAACAACTTCCTAAGGTCATACTAGATCCCAATGCTTGGTGAAAAAACAAAAGGATGTGCTTTGTCCAAGGGAGACTATCTTGCTGCAAAAAAAAGGAATGTATATCCCATCCCCTCTTTTTGGAATATTTGTTTTTTTTTGTCTTTTTCAAATTTTTAACAATCTTGAAAAAGAATAAAATAATGCTACGTTACAAAGGAGGAATGAGTATTGTGGGAAAGAAAACTAGTTCTAAGTGCATGGAATAAACCGATGCTTATTGCAAGGATACATGTGCAGGATAAGGACACTCAGGAAAATTCCTACATGGGTCAAGGTGTAAGATCACAAGGGAAACAAATGCTACAAGGCTTGCATTTAAGGAATGCTTTGAAGGTTCAATTAATATCCACATGAATTCAGTATTATGCCAAAGACGCAAGAATGAGACACACGATGTGATTAAAAATGACACAACATTACTCCTTCCATGTGAAGTTTTACGAGCCTAGAGAAGGTAAGCTTGGTGGTTTTTCACGTTTAGAGAGTCTGAAAAAAACTAAAAAATGACTCCAAAGTGTTCCTTTTTTGTAATTAGTCCAGTTGGTTCGAAAAAGGGTTAAACTTATACTGAAAGGATGTCTCTTCAATACCATTTTAACAAGTGTGATTGAGACAAGATCACCTGTCTATATTTTCAATTTTAATGAGTTTTAAAAGAGCTTAACTATGGAAGCACAACCTTTTTCTAAATTTAGCCTCCTTAACCTGAAAAAGTATAAAATATAACTTAGGAGAACTCTCCTGGAAAGATAGGTCTCTCGAGGTGTACCTTTTTCCTGGATAATCTATTGGACGAAAAAGGGTAAAACTTATGCCAAATAGATATTCCTTCTGGACCAATTAACGAGTGTGAAAGGAACAAGTTCACTCGACGATCTTTTCATATTTAGGGAGTCTAAAAAGAGCTTAAATATGGACTTCAAGGGGGTTCCTTTTTCGTAAGTAATCTCCAAGGCCCGAAAAAAGAGATAAATCAAAACCAAGGAGAATGTCCATTTTTTGAAAATTTAGTCCCTCAAGCCCGAAAAAGGGTTAAAATTATGCCTGAGAATACTCTCCTAGCAACCCGAAGCTCCTAGGGCATACCTTTAGTTGTAAATTAATCGTTCAGATTGAAAAAGGGGTAAACTACCACCGGAAATATGTGCCTTCAAATTCGTGTTTGGCGAGCATGCAGGGAAACAAGATCACTCAACAATATTTTCATTTTTAGAGAGTTTGAAAAGGGCTTAAATCAGACTCTAGAGGGGTTTATTTTCTCAAGTAATATAGACGAGATTGAAAATAATAAATAAGCTCTTGTTGGATGTTTCTTTCAAAGTTTAAACGAGCTCGAAATACAACAAAATATGCTCATGGGGAGTCCCTTAGGTAAAATCTAGAAAAGATGAAGAAGAATGAGGCTTCAAAAGTAACAGAGGAGGTTTTGTGTCACACTTCGGTGGGATCGATCCTATGGAAAAGCATAAAATTCAACAACTTGCAAAATGCAAGGTGGTGAAAACCTAAGCTATATGCAAATGTTGAAAAATTGACTTTTACCATGGGATGATATACGTGTAACCCATCTTAAGAAAACACCAAACCAAAAGAAAAAGTTCATTAGAATGACCTAAATATCTCTCAAAAGGGAGCTCAAGTAACTAATAAGCCAAGAAAGGGGAAAAAGGGGACCAAAATGGGGCAGAACGAGCCAAAAAAGTATATAAATAGAGGTGGACAACTCATTTTAACCATTGCAATTTGGAAAATAACCAAAAAGGTAAAAAACTTTCTTCCTCAAAACATGAATTCAAGGAGCTATGGTGGAAGAAAGATCCTCACACTTGGACCAAGTAAGTAAAAACAACCTTTCTTTTCATTTTCATTCATCCTTTATTGCTTAATTTAATTCCTGGAAGGTGTGCACCTTAGTAAAAGGGTCGGGCCTGCGTGTACGCAGGTTGTCCATGCCCAACCCACGTATGTATGTGGGAAAGGAAACACTTATCCCACGTACACATGTGACTGTCTTAAAGATAGCCCACATACACCTCTTTTAATTTAAAAAATAAATGAAACAAGTGCTAATCCTCTCCAATTTTTGTGCAACATGATGTATGTTCATTGACGGGAAAGGGAACATGAGGAACTATATGTCTTGGTCGAGGAGGATCTTGAGACCATTTCCATGCTGAAACAATGTGGTATGTGGAATTATTGCACAGTCTAGATTGTTGAACCACTTGATAGAGTATTGGCATCTAGACGCAGAGGAGTTCATGCTATAGGGTCAATCACTGAATCTGATGATAGAGGACATATACTTTTTGACCGGACTCTCCAGGAGGGGGAAACCTGTCAAATTGAGGACCTTTCCTCCTAGGCCATACAACATAGAGGATTACATCGAGATGTATTGTGAGGATGGTACTGAGAAAGTAGGATCTCAAGTGTTGATACATAATATCACTAGCCTCATTCTTCGAATCATACTGTTCATGATTGGGCAGATCATGGGAGATGTAACACTTCATTAGGCCTCCCGTGCACATATGCAATGTGTAGTTCAGTGTTTGGATACCATTATTTTTTACTTGAGAACTAACATACTTACATGCATGAAGAAACAACCCATTGACTGCCATAGAAGAATGAACAAGAACTTTGGGTTTGGGACTATATTGTGTTCTTTCTTCTTTGAGAGAGTGCCTAGCCTTAGCCCAAGGGAGACAATACAAGGCCATAATGCCTCCTTTATGAAATTGTGCATGTGGGAAGCGCTTTTTCCTAAACAAGGGGCAGGGAGAGTCCATGATGCCTTTGATGACAAATTCTTTGAATGGTGGGCCCATTAGATTCCATTGATTGAGGAATATCCATATGAAGGGATCAATTTCTTGAGGGATCCGGATATTCCTATGCCCCCTGGTGGGGAGCGCAGAGAGATAGGTAAACACACTTTTAAAGTTATTTAATTTTTTAAGTTTTTAAATATTATCCTTTTTATGGTAAAGTCAAATTACTAACTCAAAGATCTGTTATATATAGGTGTGGGACTAGTGCGAATGACTGACTTTGCCAGGACTAGGCGTCATCCTTGACCAGGGGTTGGACCAGTAGGAGAAGGAGGGCAACGTCTTCAGGAATACCCCCAACTAGAGAGGTAGAGAGAGTACTTCGGTGAGTAGAGAGGAACTTGACAGATCTCACTCATGTAGTGTCGATGGAAGAGATAAAGGACCTTCCCCTGACTATGCAGCCACATCTAGTAGGGGTTCCCAAGACTTGGCTCGAGTTGTTTTGGCGTCTTGCAAATTCCATGGTTCATTATAGTAGGGCCAATAGTCCTATACCATAGTTAGCATTGGACCACACATGTGCCGAGGGAACTTTTCTCTATTCATGGGTTTGAACTTGCCTGCCCCCAAGGGATATTTTTCTTGTTCATAGACTAGGACAAGATTTCCTTCGGAGAAAATCTGAGGGTAGATGGACCGATCATATTGACGCTTGACATGTTTTTTGTGAGCCTCATTTGAAAGGGCTGCATCTCGATGCTGCTCGAGATATAAAATACATTATTCAAGTAGTGTAGTGTTGGGAAATAGTTCCACTCCCAACTTAAGAGAATGGATTTGTAATTCAATGGGTAAGACCTCCTCCAGCCCGTAGATGAGTTGGAAAGGATAAAAAATGGTAGCAGTCTTGATTGAATTTTGATAAGCTCAAAGTGTCGAGTACAACATCAAATGCCAATTTGACTTGGCTGAATTAATCGTTCACTGAAAAATAGTCTTGAGAGACTTATTAACAACCTCTACTTGACCATTCTCTTGTGGTGTAGTAAGGTGACAAATGATCCTATTTAAAACCTAGTTTTGATGTTAATTTAGACATCATTTTTTTCTGGAAGTGACTTCCATGGTTTGTGACAATCTCCTTCGGAATATCTAACCTGGCTACAATCTAGTTAAAAATGAAAAGGGAAATCGTTTCCCCATCATTGTGAAATGTTTCCATAGCTTCAACCCACTTAGTAAAATATTCTACTACTACGATGATAAAGTGATGCCCCCTAGATGAAACTGGGTGACATGTAGTGAAATAAATCCCCCACTTGGTGAAGGGACCGACGACAATAACTAGGGACATGGGAGCTAGGTGTGCCTGCATCTTCTGAGAGAAGATCTGGCATAGGTGACACTTCTTGAATACCTATACATAATCTTTGATTAATGAGGGCCAAAAGTTTCCAACGGGAAGAATATTTTGGCTATTTCCAACCCAGACCGATGACCACCACATGCTCCTGTGTGACAGATGTTTAAAACAACATCTTCTTCATGAGTAAGACATCGAAGGAGAATGCAATCCACTCCTCGATGATATAAAGTGTCATCGAGGATAAGATAGTTCCACACTTGGTGTCATATTTGTCGATGATCATCGCGAGAAGAAGAAGAAGGGCACTTCAAAGTCTGAAGATACACAAGTATATCTCTATCCCAAGGGTTAGAAGATGTGATAAGAAAAATATCTTCGTTAATCGGTGACTCTTTGGGATAAATATTACCACTCTTTACTAGAATTTCCAAGATTAGTTAAGTAAATACCAAAGACTTTTTAGATCTCGGCAAAACAAAATCCAAGTCAAACTCTTGCAGGATGACTATCCATTGAATGATTTTCCCACCGATGACCCATCGTGTTAACACATATTGAAAAGGGTTGATGATGGCTATGAAGGTGGTATTGTGAAGTAAAATTTAATGACAGAGCCATTGGACAACATTAACAAGTGCCAAAGTGAGTTTCTCAACATGTGTGTAGTTGAGTTCCAGTCCAAATAGGCCTTGACTAAGATAGTAGATAACATGTTCTTTGAGCGCATCATCCTCTTGGACCAAGACCATGCCAATAATAGACTCCACAACAACCAAATACAACACGAAATACATGTTATAATCTGAAGGGCTGAGTAGAGGGGAAGATGTCAAAGCGCGTTTCAATTCTTCAAAAGAGAATTGAGCCGCTTCATTCCAATAGAATGGGACCCCTTTTTTCAAAAGACACAAGAAACCTTTAGTAATATCGGCATAGTTAGCAACAAAACATCGAATAAAATTGGATTTCCCATGTAGACTCTGAAGCTGGGGGATTGTGCACAGGGGATACAATTAAACTATTGCCTCAACCTTCAAAGGATCAAACATGATTCCTCTAGTTGACATGATAAAACCTAACAAGAATCCCAATGTCACACAAAAACTACACTTTTTTGGATTCAGGTGAGTCTGATAGTAGTGACACCTATCAAATATTAGTCCTAAATGTGTGGGATGATTGAATATTTTATGAGAATGTGATGCCAGATCATCGAGATACACCTTGATTATGTATTTGAGGTCGTGGAAAGAAAACAACATGGCCCGCTAAAAAGTGGCTCCAACATTCTTAAGGCCAAAAAGATTTTTTCTATTCCTGAATGCACCCCAAGAATAAATAAAATCCATTTTATGTTGGTCCTTAGGATTTGATCTAAATTTTATTGTACCTGGAAAAAATGTCCATGAAAGAGAAAACCTCACAACCTGCACATTCATCAACAATCTAGTCAATAAATGGCATTGAAAAATTGTCTTTAAGGAAAGCTTTGTTCAGTTCACGAAAGTCCATACATACGTGGATCATACCTTGTTTCTTGTTGATAGGAAGAGGGTTAGATACCCATTCCATCAATTGCATAGGATAGATGAAACTAGCTTTGATGATTTTCTCTACTTCTACCTTTATAATCACTACCTTGCGAGGATTGACCAAGCAAAGCTTCTGTCGGACATGCTTAACATCAGGGTAAGTTGTGATCTCGTGTTCAATGATGCATGGATCAATTCTTGACATCTTCTCATAAGACCAGGAAAAAATGTCACGAAATTATTTAGACAATTCAATGTAGATCTGAATCTCTTTGGGAGAATAATCTTCTCTGAAGAAGACATTTTCCACGACGCCAGGGGTTCTAGAGATGTTGATAGGAATTGTTTCAGCTATACTTTCCATGTTTCCCTCGACATAGATTATGTGCATGGAAAGAGGGTTAAAAAGACAAGGAGAATCTCTATTCATGGTCGTAATGAACTCTCCTGCTTCTATTCTCTTCATATCGGGTAAGAAATAATATATGTGGTGAATATCGTCCCAAGGTCTATATGGCCCAGTCATTTCCTCTAAAATCACCTCATCAGTGGGAAAGACTAAGTGCAGGGTGTTATAACCCTAAATTGCACCACATATGCTTACCTAGCATCAGGCCAACTCATTTTCCAAAACTCTGCTGAACAACTCTTTGAAAATCCTCTTATGTAAAGGCCCATGCGCCCTAACCCATTACTGCACGCGTGTACATGTTGGCTGGCTCACAACAGCCCACGTGTACCTACTAAAAAATGAAAAAAGGAAAGTTTCTGATGGAACAAAAAGATATGGGTGAGTTAACTGAAACTCCCGGCCATGCATGACCGAGGGTTCGTCCAAAACCGTAGCTCCTTCTATCCTATAAAAGAAGGGGTAGGGGTACCATTTGGAGGAGGAAAAAATATAGCGAAGAAACTTTGCCCATTTACGTATTCCATTTTCCCAACCCTTTAGCCTTTCCTCATGCCAAAGGAGATTTAACGCAAAGCAGTTGAAGGACAGAAGAAGAGGAGCCTAGGATTAGGTTCAAGGAGCGGTGGCCAGTCTCAGCTTTTGTAAGTTGATTCACTTTACGTAATCAAAATAATGCTTTTCCCGTCCCAATTCATGAGCTATCTATTATTTGACTAGTTTATGTTCGATTTCTAACCCTTGAGTATATAAGTAGCATGCATGCATAGTTTTTGTTTGTCTTGAGTGCAGGTCATCTTTGGAAGGAGCAACACAAACAAGTAATCAAGCACAACGGAGGATGTACATTGAACACCGGTAATAAGGTAGGTGGTCCTTTTCCATGCATTTACTGAGAAAAAGGGATTTAAATCTTGGGATGTAGGTAAAAAAGTAGTTTTCTATTCGGTCAAATCTGCATGCAAAGTCTGACCCTAATTTGCTAGTCTGTAGGGTGTTTTTCCCAACAACAGAATTGGCGACCATACTGGGGAGAATACTCTTTAGGGTTCCTGGATTTATTTAAGTTTTTGGGTAGTTTAAAGACTAGGTTTTTTGTTTTTTCTTTGCATGTCTTTACTTTTTCTGTAAGGTCTGAGCTAGCAGGGAGTCTAGTTTTCCATACCAGCTTTCCCTGACTTTTGCTTGACTGTATTTTTCAGGACACACAGAGGTGCACGTGGCCTGCAGAAGGCCTGCACGTGTGTACTCGCGCCCTATCCTCTGACAGCCCGCGTGTGAACGCTAGCTGTAGAGATAGCAGTAGCATGTAGGAGTTCAGAGAACCTTAGAGGCAGTCCTCCTCTTTCCTGTCAGAATCACACATTCTCAAGGGGTTTTCTGGAATCTTGTCTGAGTCTTGCTTGTTAACAGTCCTATCTTAGATTGCCTTTTTTTTTTGCCTTATTATTTTTCCTTGCATTATTTGTTTTTTCTGTTAGAAAAAGTATCCAAGCCTTCAAGGGATCCTGGTTATCAATACCAAAGGCCCTTTCCTGGTCTGGACTATTTGTTTTCATATTTTTTCTTAGAGTTTAGATATACATGTGACCTGTACAAGGTTAGCCCGCGTGTACACGCCCTCTGCCTCTGTTCAACACGCGTTCTGTTTGAGCGACAATTGTGTGCTTGTACAGGCTACTTTTTGTTCAGGGTGGGGTAGTCACTCCTCCTTTGATAAGAAGTATTCCTCTAAGGTGTTTAAATCTATGTTTGAACAGTCAGCAGCTTAGGATTCATCTTACCCTTAGCCTTCTTTTTCTCAGTTAATAGTTNGAAAAAAAAAAAAAAAAAAAAAATAATTGTTTTATGGGTTTTAGACAAGCGTGAGAGTCATTGTTTTTTCAATTGCCTCTATGTGATTCTTTAACTTGATTCTTTGCGATCTGTGCTTTAATCCATAATTGTTTTTTTTAGTTTTTTGCTTGTCAATATTTTCCCTTTTTTGCTTTACTAGCACTTAAATAAAAAAAAATCTCTTTTCATTTTCTTCTTTGGTTGAAGAGTGTGTTTCTACATCATTAGCTAGGGAAAAGTATTTTATATCATAATTTTTTTATAGTTCACTTAGATCATAAGTAGCTCATAGTCGAGTGAAATTCCTTTGAGTTTGCTGTCCAAAATCTTAGAAAAATTAAAAAAAAATATTTCCTTGTGAAAAGTTGTTGAAATTTTGCATTTAGTAAAAGTTTTTCGTTTCCAGCTTTTTCATTCATTTTTTGCTTTCATCTTTTACACATCATCAGTTTCACCCTCATACCCCTTGATGTAAGACAAATCCATAAAAGCAACGCTAATTTTAAAATCTACTAGACTTTTATGTTTGTAGGGTTCACAAGCTAGTTCAGGACTAGGGCCTTGGATTAGGTTGGAGAGGAGACTCTTCAAGGCCATTCAAAACCAAACATTAGAGTCTGAGATAGGGAGTGTCTAAGTCCGATTTCATGGAAGTTATATGGGGACCCCCTCTAACACAGGGGATAAACACGAGGTCGCATGCGGAAAGGTAGCAAAGATAACCCCTCCAAAGCCGGACCAATCGTAGTGGAGAACACATATAGAGGGCTTGTTTTGGGATTCCGTTGTTTGCATTTGCCATGGGGCTTCATGGGTCTCGAATCCATTTGAGGTCCTTAGTTGTCTTCCAGACCATTTTCTCTCGATACCCTTGACAGGTTTCGGGCTCGATACCCTGCTCATTGTGGTCTACCCGACTTTCGACTGTACCCGCCTGGTGACTGTTCGCGTGCTGGGAACCTAGTTGCCAATATTTTTAGGAACATACACAGGTGACTGCAGGGGTATACTGTGGTACCTAGGAAAAACATCGGGCCACTCTTTGCAGAGTATACCTGGAGGGTTCTTTCGTGTTCGAGTTGCACTTGCACCGGTAAGTTGCTCTAGTGTTGGTCTTTGTAACTATTCTTCCAAATATTTTATTGATTTCTTGTCTTATCTCTTAGGGGATTCTTTTTTAGTGTGTGTTACTTTTGAATGTTTATAATACGTTAGCGTGTCTTGGATCTTCTCACACAGTGGAGGATCCCGAGCTCCACTGGTCACGAAGGCTTCTTGGCCTGCCGCCGATTACACTGGAGCCACCCCTGCCACCATTAAGGTGGAAGCTAGACCAACAAGGGTCTTTTGAAGTGACTGGGTTACAAACCTTTGTGCCCGAACAACTCCCGAAGGAATCAACCATTTTGAACCTTGAACCAACCACTCTTGGCTCGGTTGAAACCCCAACCATTAATATCTGGACACCGTTTATTGTACCAATCCAATTTCATGAACGCCAGATAGTGCCTCACATAGCAATGGAAACAAATGTTGTTACTCCTTCTGGGATTTTGTCAATTCCCATCACAGTTGCCACCACAGGATAGTCATCTCCTAACCTACCATCATCAGTTTGAGCCACCATGGTCTCAGCCGCAACTATGTCGCATAGTGGATTGAACCCGTCTATGGTGGTGGCCACAACCCCCTTCACACCTAGTGCGACAGACCCTCCGTTCTCATACGGTATGCCTAGTTCGGGTACAAGTCCTGTACTAACCTACTCCACTTTACAGACTTTGGGTCTGGGGGTAGGGAGCTCTAACGCTCCTCTGTAAGGTCACCTTGGGGGAACTCCTGTCCCTTTTAACACTTTTCCTTATGCAGGAGGTCATATCCCTCCTTCGTCCCATTCACTTGGTGGTCCGCATCAGCAATCCGTCGGGAAAACTACACAGAATAGTTTATTTGGAGCTAGGAGTCAGGGACCACCTGCGCACAATATGTCGGTAGGTTTGACACTATTTTCTTGGAACATAATGTTTGGTAACCACACTTTCTCGTCAGCCGCTTTCTCATCTGGGGGCAACCCCATTTTTGGACAATCTACTCCTGTGCAGGGTACTATTCCTGCACAGGGGGCACACCTAGCAGGACCTTGGAATTCAGGACAAGGATTCATTCCCTCCTCTGGAATGTTGTTCTGGGGTAATTCTTTCAACAGTCAATGGAACCCCGAACATACTACTATGCCTCTCCCCATAGGACTAGCATGGGGTAATCCTTCCCAAAGTCCTTCGAATACAATGCATGCCCAACACTCTATGTCCTTTTTGGGAAATTAGCTGATGATGTCTCCATAGATGAAAAATCCTTACGCTGGTTAGGGCCATGGTTTCTACCAGAACCCGGGCCAACAACCAAACTTTTCCTGGCAAACTGGTGCCAGTCAAACTATAGGACCCTTTTTCCCAGGTTATCAACAGTAACTCAAACTATCATTCCTGGAGACTTTACACTTGCCAGATTTGACAAGGTTGTTGAATGATCCTATTTGTCACGATCCACGATGGCCTCCTATGCCGACGAAGTTTCCTTCGGACATTCCCAAGTTTGAGGCCAAGCCTAATGAAGATCCAGGTGATCATGTGACTACCTTTTATCTTTGGTGCTCATCTAACTCATTAAAATATAACTCCATATAGTTGTGATTGTTTCAACGTACTCTTATTGGGAGTGCCGCGAAATGGTACATCGAGCTCGATCGCTCAAGATACTCTTCTTTTGGTGAATTGGCGATGGCCTTCCTTAACCATTTCCAGTTACCTGTGAGATACGACGCTGGCACAGAGTTGCTCGCCAATTTTGAATAGACAACAACGAACCATATCTCTGATCATATCTGAAAGTGGAGACGCTGGAAGAGTTTAATCAAAGTACCAGTCCCACCAACATTCCTGCTTGAGTGATTCCTTAAGTCTTTGGTCCCACTGTTATCCAAAAACGTCACGACATCCAGAGTTTTCTCCGAAGAAGATACCATCATGAGGGATCAACAGTTTGAGCTCATCTATTCTCAGTCTGGTTTATTATACAACATCTTGCAAGATGCGCCACATTCGATACTGGATAAAACTAGACAGAGAGATGGACCACATGTCGATGGTATTGTTGGTTCAGCACAAACCTAGCCCACTGAGCAACTGACAAAATAGTTGCAACAATTATCCATACAACACACAGTGGCAAACCAAACTACTTCTTTGGCTGCTCCTCCTACCCAAACATTGGAAGTACACACCGTGCAGTCGACTAACCCAAAGGCCACCCAACAGCCTGAAGGGAATAAAAAAAAATGAAATAAGGGTAAGGGGGATAAAAAACCCATTGATAATGCTAGCGGGGACAACACAAAAAAACGGAAGGTGAGGTATCCATGCAACTTGTGCACGGAAGACCACCCGACCCATCTTTGTCCTCGACTTGCAGAGGCTCAAAAGTTTGTCACACAACAACAACAAGCAGTGTTGACTAATCCCTTTCAACATGGGCAAAATCTAATTCAAGCCTCTACAAGCACAGAAGGGGGCAGCGAAGAAACTTGCCCTCCTCCAAACAATCCCTCATCCACGAACGTATATATGGTTAGGGGTGATTCTTTCATATCAACTAGAGCACACGACTATAGTAAACCAAACGCTTTTGAAAAGGGTAAAGAAGTTGGTCTCCCATATCTTCCTCTACAGATTGAGAAGACGTTGGGAGAAACAATGACACGCATTCCAAAGGGTGCATTTAAAAAAGCTTCTCACAACCCAAACACAAGGGCCGCCCAGAATTACTCTGTGGTGGAGGATTTATCACAAAACCCTTATGCAATGTCTGCTTTGGAGGTGCTCCAAAGCTTCCATGCTCAGAGGAAAGCCTTGTTAATCACTTTGGGCTCTACTGAGACTTGTAATCCGGGCACCATCATGTTAGATACAACCGACTTAAAACCTCGTTTACCTTACCACGTAGTGTTTCAGATAGTAGTGGCTCATCCCATGAAAATTTTTACTCGGAATATCTTTTTCACGGTGGTCAACAAGGGCACCTTGAGATGTTTTATGTCGTTAGCATGATGGAAGGCCATTGGCGAACCCATTTTGTCTCGCTCACCTACTCTCCTCACTGCTTTCGACGGTCGTTCATTCCGACCACATGGCATTGTTCCTTCTTTCCCTATGTAGTTAGGAGGGAAAATCACGTGTGTCGAAGTAGAGGTAGTCGATGCTCCCCTCGACTATAACCTCTTTTTAGGATGGAGTTGGACTTATGCTATGCAAGCTATGGTTGCTACAATTTTCCGAGTCTTGTTGTTTCCACATGAGGGCCGGATAGCGACCATCGATCAATTGTCTTTCTCTAGACCTGACCCAGCTTTGGGGGCATCCACAGTCCCTATGATTGATAATCCTCAACCTGGTGTCATTAACGTAGGAGTTGGTTTGTGCCCGTCCTTGATGGGTACTTGCAATTTCCCACCTCCTCATGACAATATCAAATTTATATCTAATCACCATAAGGTTAAGATTTTTCAAGTTTCGTCATTTCGCACGACTTACTTTGAGGATCCTTGGATTCTTCCTTCTCCATCAGCCATGATGGATGAGATAGGGCACTCAGGAATGTCCATGCCCTTGTCTGCCACTAAGGTAGCGTACTCTTTAGTCCAACAAGCTTCAGCTAACCCTGATCCAACTCCTACACAAGAGTTAGATCCACTTCTAGAGCCTATTTGGGCTCAGAGTTCTCTCGCTAATGTCGATTCGTTAGACTTAGTCTTGCCTTCTGACGAAGCAGTAATCAAAGCAATGACTAGTCTGGACAAACCTTGGGAAGATCTTCATCACAGATCATATTTTCTCCCAGAGTTAATATGAATCGAAGCAGGAGAATTCACTGTTACCATAACAGGAGATCAGTCGTGTCCTATCAATCTCTTAGCTATGCAGGAAATTTATGCTGAGGGTAATATGGAAACTATCACTGAAACTATACCCATCAACATCTCCTGAAACCCTGATGTCATGGAGAATGTCTTCGTCGGAGCGGATTTCTCCCCCGAAGAGATTCAAATTTACACAAATATTTTCGAAGAATTCCACGATGTTTTTGCCTGGTCTTATGAGGAAATTCCATGTATCGATCCAAAAATAGTTGAACATGAAATCACAACGTATCCTGATGCCAAGCCTCTTCAACAAAAACTTCATCCAGTCAATCCCAAGAAAGCAGCATCCATTAAGGTTGAGGTTGAGAAATTGTTAAAGGCGGGTTTTATTTATCCTATCCATTTGACTCAATGGGTGTCAAATCCTGTGCCGGTCAATAAAAAACAAGGCACGATTCATGTATGTACCGATTTCCATGATTTAAACAAGGCATGTCCCAAAGATAATTTTCCAACACCATTCATTGACCAGATCATTGATGAATGTGCCGGTTGTGAAGCCTTTTCTTTCATGGATGATTTTTCGAGATATAATCAAATCCAAATCAAAACCGAAGACCAACATAAAATGGCATTCATTTGTTCGTGGGGTACATTTGCATATCATAAGATGCCTTTTGGCCTTAAAAATGCTGGAGACACATTCCAGTGGGCCATGTATTTTTATTTTCATGACCTCAAGCATATAGTCGAGGCCTATCTAGATGATTTAGCATCACGCTCTCACAAGCGAATGGATCATCCCACACACCTTAGACTAATCTTCGAATGTTGTCGCTACTTTAGGATTCGCTTGAATCCAAACAAGTGCAGCTTCTGCGTAACATCAGGATGTTTGTTAGGTTTCATCGTATCAACAATAGGGATCATGGTCGATCCTCTTAAGGTGGAGGCAATAATCCAGTTGCCCCCCCACGCACAATCCTACAAATTCAGAGTCTACAAGGAAAGGTGAACTTCTTACGATGCTTCATCACCAACTATGCCAAAATCACCAAGGGATTTATGCGTTTACTAAAGAAAGACGTTCCTTTTTTCTAGGACAAAGCCATTCAATGCTCTTTCGATGCATTAAAACACGCCCTCACAACCGCACCTCTGCTACGACCACCTAACTATAACAAAGATTTCTTATTATATCTGGCTACCACAGATTCAACCATTGACATGGTTTTAGTTCAGCATGACGATTCATTCTCATAATACATGATCTATTACCTGAGCTAAGGCCTTGTAGGACCGGAACTCAATTATTCTCATATTGAAAAACTTGCGTTGGCAGTAGTTCATGTTGTTCAACTGTTCCGTCACTATGTTCTATTTCGCAAGACCACCGTCATTGTTGTTGTGAATCCATTCCAGTACATGTTGACACGATGAGTTATAGGCATAAAAATCAGTAGATGGATAGTCATCCTCCAAGAATTTGACTTAGACTTCGTTTTAGCAAAGTCCAAGAAGTCATTGGTCTTCGCAGAGCTTATTTCAGAACTTCCGGTTGAGTCAGGTGACGTTGTGCCTGAGGAATCACCTATCCAGGGAGATATGTTTTTGATTGCATCTTTAGACCCCTGGTACAGAGATATACTTATCTATCTCCAAACTTTGAAATGCCCCACCTCTGCTTCTCGTGACGAGCGTCGGTGGATACGCCATCAGGCTAAAACGTATCTCATACTCGATGATACATTGTATTGGAGAGGTGTAGACTACATCTTATGTGGATGTCTCACTCATGAGGAGGCCATCATCGTGCTCAATGATTGCCATATTGGAGCTTGTGGCGTTCATTTATCTAGGTTGGAAACAACCCAAAATATTCTACGAGCAGGTTACTTTTGGCCGACACTTATCAAATATTGTATCGAATCAGTCAAGAAGTGCCATCCGTGCCAAATCTTCTCTCGGAAGATGAGGGCACATCCCACTCCTATGTTTCCTGTCATCACAGTTGGTCTCTTCACTAAGTGGGGGATTGATTACACTACATGCAACCCCTCGTCAGCAAGGGGGCACCTCTATATCATCGTAGCTATCAACTACTTCACTAAGTGGGTCGAAGCTATGCCAACATTTAAAGATGATGGAGAGACTGCAACTCTCTTCTTATTCAACCAGATCATAGCAAGGTTTTGTGTCCCGAGAGAGATTGTCACTAACCATGGCAGTCACTTTCAGAACCAAATGATGACTGAATTAACATCAAATCTTGGGTTACGGCAGGAGAATTCATCACCTTACTACCCCCAAGCCAATGGGTAGGTGGAAACTATAAAAAAAACTCTTAAGACTATTCTACAATGAACTATTAACTCAGCCAAGTCAAATTGGAATTTGATGTTATACTCGACATTATGGGCTTACCGAACATCTGTTAAGACTGCAACCGGTTTCTCATCTTTTCAACTCGTTTACAGGTTGGAGGCAGTCTTGCCCATCGAATGTCAGATCCCATCTCTGAAATTGGCAGTACAACTATTGTCAGACACTTCTCCACTTGAAGAATGGTTAGTACACCTTGAGCAGCTCGATGAGCAGTGTCGTGATGCGGCCCTGGCCAATGAGGCTCACAAACATAATTTCAAGTGTCAATATGATAGGTCTGTTCGGCCTTGGATTTTCTCTGAGGGCGACCTTGTCCTGGTCTATGGCCAAGACAAGGACCCTCTGGGGGCAGGAAAGTTTAAACCCATGTGGTTCAGACCCTTCATCATAAAATAGGTATTAAAAAAGGGTGCTTATCGTTTGGTTGATTTTGAAGGGAATTCTTTGGCGGAGCCTAGAAATGGGCTCTACCTCAAGAAGTATTACTCATAGACAGGTCACTGTGGGTAACTCTCTGTAACATATGTATAGTCTTTGTACTATTACTTTTTAAGTTTCTTTTAAGTGTTATGGATGTGTCATTGATGTTATCTTTCGTCAACATGGTAGATGTCAAGTGATTTCGAGGTGTTCGTTGGGTATGCAGATGGTGCTAGTCGACACACACAGAGGATTGCCTCCGCAACTTGGGTAATCTTTACACCTCAGGGCCAGTTGTTATCTTCTGGAGGTATATGCTTAGGTGACACCACAAATAATGTCGCCAAGTATAGTGCAGTTATTGAGTTGCTTCGTGACGCCTTTTCATTGGGTATCTCTCATCTCCAGGTCTATCTCGAGGCTCAAATGGTTATGTCACAGCTAAACATGGTATACCAGGTTCATGATCCAAATTTACACCGACGATTCCTTAGGGTACGTCTCTTAGAATGAAACTTTGATTATATTACATATTTTCATGTTCCTAGGAGATTAAACCAAATTACAGATACTCTAGCTAATCAAATTTTAGATTGGCATCTTGCACACATATGAAAGAACATTGACATAAGCATGTAAATACATTTTTGCACATGCAATCCTTAAGACACAAAAGATACAAAAAAAAAACCATATATAACATCATAAAACAACCAGAGTACATAGATGGATGCAAGCGCCTCAAAAATGGGACTAATAAACGAGTCACAGGACTTATGCCCTCAAAAAATATATATAAGTAAGTGCTCATGGCATGTCAAAAGTATAAGTAGGTTCAGGGCCTATGGGCCCTGTTATAATAGTCCACAACATGGGATAAATGCCTAAATAATTGGACTCACGTCCGAGGTGCCCCCATGACATGAGGTTGTATGGATGGCGACAGGTCCTCTATCTCTGCCATCGGGACTGTGCGAGTGAGTGCAGTGAAGTTTCGCTCAACTCGTCTAAAGAATCTCTCAGCCTCCCCGGCTGGGAGGTTCCCTGCTACTGTTGCTCCTCCAGCGGCGGAAGCTACGGCTTCTGGCTGAGGACAACGTTTGTTCCGTGCATAATCAGTAGGTCGCACGGGTCCCACATCTGCATACAAACATTTACCCGTCAAATACACTGACATACAAAAATGATATATATCACAAAAATGACCAAAAAAATAATTACATATGCAATAAAAAAAAACTACAAAGGTGGAGACTTACCCATATCCCCTCGCTCCTCACCAGGAGGCACAAGTATCTCAGGATCTCTAGAAAAATCTATCCCTACATATGGGTAGTCCTCAATCACAGGGATCTGTCGTGACAACCACACAAAGAATGCATCATTGAAGGACTCATTGGTCCTTCCACCACCATGTCATGGTAGTAATACTGCCCATCTACACACTGCAGGAAATGAGGCCTGATGTCCTCGTACTACTTACCGAGGGCTAAAGCTCGGAACTCTCTCGAAGAAAAATGAACACAAGATCGTCCCGAACCCGAAATTCCTTTGTGTCCACTGTCGACAATGTGACAATTACGTCTTCATGCACTCCAGTAATGTATTACTCCAGTTAAAAATATGTGCATTCAAGCACTGGATCGCACAGTTCATCTATGTGCAAGAAGCCTGATGCAAGGCTGTCGAACCGGTGATCCGCCCAATCAGTAATAATATCGCCTGCAGCGATAGGTTAGTGATCTTATTGATAGGTACCTAGGAGCCCACATGATTAGTCCCAGCCTCATAGTACTCGGAGATTAGTTCCGAGATCTTACTCGGTCCCGCAAGAAACATCCTAAAGTTGACTGGTTCCCCTCTCCTTGAGAGGCCAGTCAAAAAATAAATATCCTCGGTGGTGGGCACCAGTGATTGTCCCTCTAGCATAAAAGCCTTTGCATCAGGGTGCCAGTAGTCGATCAAGGCATTTAGTAGCCTTGGTTGTGCATGCATAAATGGACACAGAAAGAACTTTAGTAAACCGCATTGCATCAACACGGCCACGACATTCGGATTTGCCGCAACCAACTCACTGACTACTTCATGCTCTCTTTCCCTCCACTGGACATACATCCTGCCAACACAACAAGGTTCAGGAGGGTCAGCACTTGATTTTAATTCTTTTTTTTCTAGAAAAGGGGGGGTCCATGCGAGCTATCGAGGCGACAGTCGCGTGTACATGCAGATAGCCTTTACTCTGCCTACTTGTACACGCGGCCTGTCCAGAGACATGCCGCGTGTACCTAGGGCCGACTTGTTTAAGGTCGGTGCCCACCCAAAAAATGAACTTAAAAACAAAATTGAAGAATTGAATAGCTAGATAAGGGAGTTTGTACTTACTTGGTCCAAGCTGAAGTTCGTTTCGTCCATTGTAGCTCCCAAAATCATTGTTTTTAGCAAAGGGGGTCTTTTGGATCTAGAGTCAATTTCCAAATCAACAATGGTGATAATGCGCTGCCAACTTCTATTTATAGACTTTTTGTCCTATTTTTGTCACTTTTTTTGGCCTCCCTTATCAGTTTCTTTGTACCAAAAACCATTTTGAGTGATTCTGGAGGTATATGGGAGGGATTTGATCGGGTATTGGGACACTTTTTTGAGTTTTGAGAAAATTTTAACAGTCCATAATTTTTTTTTCCAAGAATCAACTTGAGCATATAGGTTAGGTTATTACCCCAACTTTTGCATCTCATTTTCTTTTTCCTCTGCTATAGGATCGATCTCGTCAGGTTGTGACACATAACCATCATATCTGCTTTAGAAGTTTCACAACTTGGCGGTAGAGCTTACCAGAACATGGATGCCCTAGGTGGGTCCTAGTTGCGTTATGGTGTCCATGCCATCTCTAAAACACTGTAGGCTCAGGAGTCCTTATAGTCTTTCCTGAATATGAGTTTGAGCCTTATTTGCATGATTCTTCCTCGCTCTTTGTCTCATCCTCAGGACTCCCAAAAAATAAATGGGTCTCCTTTTAAGCCCTTTTCAGACCCTCTAAAGATGAAAATATTGTCAAGCAATCTTATGGCCTTTCACGCTCGTTAAAATGACATTTGAAGTCACCTTTGTCCGGTGGTAGTTTACCCCTTTTTCGGTCCAGACGGTCAACTGTACGAACAAAGGTATACTCTATCAAATTTTCGTTCTTTAGAAGAGTACTCTCAGGTATAATTTTATTCCTTTTTCGGGCCTGAGGGACTAAACTTACAAAAAATAAACCCCCACGGAGTCCATAGTTAAGCTCTTTTTAGACTCCCTAAAATTGAAAAGATTTTCGAGTGACCTTATTCTTTCACACTCGTTAAATTGGTCCATAAGAATATTCCCGACGAAGTCCATAGTTAAGCTTTTTTCAGACTCCTTAAAAGTGAAAAAATAGCCGAGTGATCTTGTCCTTGTCACACTCATTAAAATGGTTTTGAATCCACGTCTAATCAGTGCTATTTTATCCCTTTTTCGAACCGATTTGACTATCTTCGAAAAAGGTACCCCAATGGAGTCTCCTTTTATGTTTTTTCAGACTCTCTAAATATGAAAAACCACCGAGCTTACCTTCTCTGGGCTCATTAAACTTACATCGAAGGATGTTACCATTGTTTGTTTTATCAACCGCATTTGCATACCTTATCCACCAACCTTGTGACGGTTTGCTTCTGTGTCTTAACACCTTTGGCCACCGGAGGATTTTTCCCGAGTATTATTTTACCAGAACATCAGTCTTGTCCTTGTGTCTTGAGCTTGTATGTTTTCAATACTCGTTCCTCCATTGTAACATAATATTCCTTTATTCTTTTTCCAAAAATTATTGAAAAGAACAAAAAAATCAAATATACCCCAAAAAGAGGAAGGGAAAGGTATTTTCTTTATTGGTAGCATAATGAGTCGCCCTTGGATAAAGCACATATGTCTGTTTGTTCATCAGACTATGGGATGTAGTACGACCTTAGGAAGATTTTCTCGCTATATAGAGTTGTTTCCTCCACCGTTTGGTTATTCTTCCAAACATATGGAGAGTTTGCGTTGCATCCTGCTTCATAGACTTATGAGTAACATATATGCTGCCTGAGTCGCATCACTTGTTGTGCTATTTTCCAAGGGAAGTTTGTCACTAAGCTTGAGTTGGCCCCTCTGCAATATGTCTCTTGTCTGCATACCCGACCATCCTGAACGTCCAATCAAGTCCTTGTTTGAAATCACTAAAGCCTTTAGTCCGATCATCAAGATTATCAAGTCCATGATCGATGAGCCGTCGAAGACCTCTAGGTAGTGCAGTCGTACACTCATATTACACTCCTACCTGAGTTTTGGAAGATTTTGAATATTTTGCTCGAGCCCTGAAGTCCAGCCATCAGGCCGAATTAGCTTCTGGAAGATGGATACTCTATATCTTTCTGATTACGAGATGTAGCTCCACTATGCATTGTTCGCGGCTACTCTTTATAGTTATTTGACATGGATCTACAATGTATTTTATTGGTATCCATGGTTCTATTGTATCCCGAGCATGGGTATGCTCACCTCGGTGAGACATTTGTTATTTTGCAGACGACACCTCCTAGTTCCTGATCCTTGGGCTCACTCGTTCGGCACATCCGTAAAGATTGGTAATGTATTTCTTCCATCAGATTCTCTTCTGACCTCACACATTAGGGGGATTCTATTATAACCCTAAATTGCACCACATATGCTTACCTAGCATCATGCCAACTCATTTTCCAAAACTCTGTTGAACAACTCTTTGAAAATCCTCTTGTATAAAGGCCCACGTGCCCTAACCCATTACTGCACGCGTGTACATGTTGTTTGGCTCACAATAGCCCGCATGTACATACTAAAGCATGAAAAAAGTAAACCTTCCAACAGAAAAAAAGCTATGGGTGAGTTAACTGAAACTCCCGGCCATGCATGGCCGATGGTTTGTCCAAAACCCTAGCTCTTTCTAGCCTATAAAAGAAGGGGTAAGGGTACCATTTGGAGGAGGAAAAAATATAGCGAATTTAACTTTGCCCATTTATGTATTCCATTGTCCCAACCATTTAGCCTTTCCTCATGCCAAAGGAGATTTAATGCAAAGCAGTTGAAGGACAGAAGAAGAGGAGCCCAGGATCAGGTTCAAGGAGTGATGGCCGGTCTCAGCTTTTGTAAGTTGATTCACTTTACGTAATAAAAAGAATGCTTTTCCCGTCCCAATTCATGAGATGTCTATAATTTTATTAGTTTATGTTCGATTTCTAACCCTTGAGTATAGAAGTAGCATGCATGCATAGTTGTTGTTTGTCTTGAGTGCAGGTCATCTTTGGAAGGAGCATCGCAAACAAGTAATCAAGCACAATAGAGGATCTACATTGAACGTCGGTAATAAGGTAGCTGGTCCTTTTCCATGCATTTACTGAGAAAAAGGGATTTAAATCTTGGGATGTAGGTAAAAAAGTAGTTTTCTATTCGGTCAAATCTGCATGCAAATTCCGACCCTAATTTGCTAGTTCGTAGGGTGTTTTTCCCAACAACACAGGGGATCATATGTGGTGAGATATTATTGATCCAAAACAAGCTATAGAATGGGATCTAGATCCTGTGGGGGAGATGGATTAGGGTTGGCTGAGGCTTGCTGGACAATACTGTATACAACCTCAACAACGAATAAGGCAATAGACATTCCAAGGTGCTCTACCCCTTCCATCGAAGCCGATGGAGAAGGTAAAATCCATGGGTCGGTAAAGTAACTCATTCTAAAAGAAATGACTTGAAAAATTGTAGCCTTCGACTAATCGTGGACAATTGAAATAAGCATGACATCATTGGTAGGCTACAGATAATCAAAATTTCCCTTCAAAGATGGAAACAATCTGGCACCTAAGTTAATGGTACCTAGCTGTGGGTTATCAATCATCAAGATCTTGGATGCCCCTAATGAGAGGTTAGGATGTGAGAAGGATAACTGATCAATGGTTATAATCTGACCTTCATGAGGAAAACATAAGACACAAAAAATGTTGGATACAATCGTTTTCATAGCGTAGGTCCAACTTCTCCCTAAAAAAATATTGTAGTCGAGAGGCACATATACTACTTCTACTTCGACACACAGAGTTTTTCCCTCCAAGTGCACGGGGAAAGAGGGAATTATTCCATGTGGTATGAAAGATCGACTGTCAAATGCAGTTAGAAACATGGGCGACATAGACAACTCATGTTGATCGATGGTCTTCCAGCATGCCAACAACATCATGCAAGTCGAGGCACCCTCATCAACCAAAGTATGGAAAATTTTTCGTGTCAATGATTTCGTGGCATACACCACTAATATCTGAAAGGCGACATGGTGAGGAAGATGAGTTTTGTGGTTTGTAGGGTAAACAAAATTCATTCTTGAGTTAGTGGTCTCAACCACTCCCAAGGCAGACAACAATGCTTTCCTCTATGAGGGGCAACTCTGGAGAACTTCCAAAGCGGACATTGCACAAGGATTTTGTGCTAGATCCTCCATGATGGAGTAATTCTAAGCAACCCTTGCATTTGGGTTGTGAGAATCCTTTTTGAATGCACCTTTATGGATGCGAGTCATCGTTTCTCCTACCGTCTTATTAATTTGAAGAGGAGTCAGTGGGTTGGAGGCTTCTTTACCCTTCTCAAAATATTTTGGCATTCTGTATTTATGAGCCCTTTTTTATATATTAGATTCATATTTCATCATATAAATGTTTGTGGCCCCATTTTTAGTATTGGGCATGGGGGCTCCCTTACTTCCCCCAGGCGCGATCGTGGATGAGGAAGATTGATCCATATTTTTCCCTTGTGGAAAAGGTTTAGTTAACATGGTAGGATACTGTTGTGCCAATAAATTTTAGGCTTCCTCAAGCTGAGGGAATTGGTGAGTCAAGTGGTCATTCGTGCAAAGCTTACATGGAAACTTCACCATTCTATTTTCCTTTTTTCCCTTGCCAACATTATTTGTAGCCTTCTTATCCCCCTTACCCTTCTTATTTTTAGGTTTCCTCTTTCCCTCAGTTTGTTGGTTAACCTTGGGATTTGTCAATTTCACACTGTGTGTATTCGATGTTTGGGTTACGAAGGAAGCTGAACTAAGATTTTGGTTGGCCACAGTCTGTTGAATCGATAATTGCTATAACTATTTAGAAAACTGATCTGTGGGATTTATCTGTGTTGAGCCTACTATGCCATCGACGTGAGGCACAAATTTTGTGTGTTCTTCTCGAACGTTGACCGTGGTGTCTCAGGAAGGATCTAGTATAGCATATCAAACTAAGAGTAAATCAACTCCAGTTGTTGGGCTTTCATGATAGCATCTTCTTTGGAAAAAAACTATGGGCGTCATGACGTATTTGGATACACAAGGTACCAAGGAATTTAGGAACCACTTGAGAAAAAATGCAGGAGTGACCTCAAATTTGATCAAACTCTTTCATCATCACCATTCTTGGATGTGATCCGAGATATGGTCAACTTTCGTTTGCTCGAAGTTGGATAGAAACTCAGTGCTAACATCATATCTTATGGGTAGCTAGAAATGGTTTAATAAGACCATATCCAGGTCATTAAAGTAAGTGTACTTTGAGCTATCAAGCTTGATATACCATTTCACGACACCCCCTATAAGAGTGTGTTGAAACAAATTCAAATGAATGGAATCATCCTTTAACGAGTTGGATGAGCACCATAAGTGAAATTTCGTCACATGAAAACTTGGATCTTCATCGGGCTTGCCTTCGAACTTAGGGATTTCCAAGGGAAACTTAGTTGGCATGGGGGGGAAACGCAGATCATGAAAAACAAGTTCATTCAAAAGTCTCGACAAGTATGACAAGTGCAAAGTTGCCAGAAAAGGTAGTCTAGGTTGTGGCAGATTCACATGAAAAGAGGGGTCTGGATTTTGACTGGTACCAGGTTGCTAGGAAATGTTTGAGTATTGGCCAGGGTTTTGGTAGAGACCATGGTGACCCTGTCTAGTAAAAGGGACCTGCGTTTGATTCTGCATCACCAACTTATTCTTGTAACTGGATGACATGCCTTGTGAAGGGATTGATCCTTGTACAACATTTCAAGGACCTTGGTTGGAGATTCCCCCAGCCGATCGTCTTGGCATAGGTATTGAACCCTACTTGGGGTTCCACAGAGTGTGGGAGGGGTTTCCCTCGATTTAAATACCTTACAAAGGAAATGAGCCTTTCCAAGTATTTCCAAGACCTTGTGAGGAGTAAACTCCTGTCATTTCTCCCTGTGAAGGAATGAAACCTTGCTTAGGGTTTTGTTGACCAAAAATGGGGTTTCCCCCGACTGAGAAAGAAGATGATGAGAAAGAATTATTTCCAAACACATCTAACAAATAAAAGGGCATAGATCCCACCATATTCATGTAGGATTGAGGTCCATGGCTCCCCCCACTGAAAAAACTAGAGTTGGTATTAATCCAGATCAACTGCTGAAAAGTGCCTCCGAGCGAAGGGGATGGAGGAGGGATGTGACCCCCACCATAAGGGATATCACTGAATGGGGAAGTGGTGCCTGCGAAGGATCCTTGTAAGGGAACATTAGAGCTCCCTACCCCTAGACCAACTATCTGTAGATTAGAGTAGGTTAGAATCGAACTAGAGTCAAAACATGACATCCCATACGAAAAGGGAGCACAAGACGCGTTCTAGAAAGAGGGAATAGTGGTCAAATTCGTTGAAGGGATTGTGCCATTGCCTAAAGTAGTGGGTGTCTTGATGGCCATATTCCTGACAGGTGGAGGTGGGGGAGGAGGTACAATGCCCCCTCCTGTGGAAACCAAGATGGGAGTATGAAGACTCCCTGACGAAGTAGCACACTAGTTGCTTCCATCATCGCTCACCGAAAAAACCGTCATTTAGGTGAATTCACCTCATGAGAGACTATCTGAATTAGAAGCAGTGTTGATAAGTAAGTGATTGGAGGGTTTGATGGTTTGAGGCCTTTAGTATCTAGGTAAAAAACAATGGATTCCTCCGATGTAGGAAATTATTCTCTGGGAGCTGGCTCGGGAATAGTTTCTTATGGCTTGGTAGCTTTGAATGAGAATTATTTATCTATCTTGCGCCTCAACGGTGGCATAGGTGGATCTAAAATAACCAACGACATACCTTGAATCCTACATGAATGGTAGAGCTGTTGATATTCCACTTTGTGAAATGATCAACCAACATTGTAAGTTTGAGCTAGCACGAAACACATAGTAGACACTAAAAGGTTCCTAACGACAAATCAAGAAAACAACTAACTGGAAGGAAGAAAAGTTATGCCAATCGACACTAGAGAAAACTTACTGGTGCAAGTGTAACTCGAACATGGAAACACCCTCCGGTTATAGTCTGCAAAGAATGATCCGATGTTTGTCCTAGGTACCATGGTATACCCCCAAAATCACCCGTGTAACTTCCTAAAAATAGGAAATTATGTTGCTGACTCGCAGTTAGTCACCAAGCAGGTACAGTTGACAGTCGGTTTGATCATAATGAGAAGGATAACAAAGTTTGAAGCCTTTCAAAGGTACCGAAGGAAAATGATCCAGAAGACAATTGAGGATCTCAAACATATTCTAGGTCCACGAGGCTACCTAGTCAAATATTATCAGTGTAATTCCTAGGAATGACCCTCAATATATGATCCCCACTATGCTTGGTATGAAGTTGGAAGGGTGATGGACGCAACCCTCCATAACCCCAGGTCGGAAGTCTATGCACACAGGATCTTTCCTCTTCCAATGGCCCAAAGAGCTTCTCAACAATTGGCTCTTCTATTTCCTTTTCGAGAAATCTGTACCCACAACCAAACCTTGTGGAATCTCCCTTCATGCTTCAGGAGATCGGACTTTGTGATTCTGCGAATCCTGTGGTCAAGTGTCTTGTCTCTCGGACCCCCGAAACCCGTAGTTATGACACTTGGCTTTTTCTCTCTCTATATCACCTTTTTCCTTATTGCGATTTTGGGAGTTGCGATGTCAAGCAACTCGTCCCCTTGACTCTCGAAACCCGAATTACTGAAACTCTGATGCGCTTGCAAGATTGACTTTTCAACAACTCCTCATTTCATTGGGATTTCAGACTTCACAATTTCGTGAATCCTGATGCAAATATTTCGGGACTTCACCCCACGAAACCCCAAAATGGTCAACAGAATTGAATCCCTTATCGAGAATGCGCCACCTGTCCACCCTACTAATTCCTATGGCCCGCACGATCCTTTTTCCCTCAGGACTTCGAGCTTCATGATTTTGCGAGTCCTGATGCAAAGATTTTGGGACTTCAACTCAGGAAACCCCAAAATAGAAATCCATGGGTAAATCCAACGATCCTGGTTGGCTTGAATCTACAGTTTTTCCTCTCCTGAGCTTGGACCCCTCGAAAGCACTCACCGTAAATCCCCTGCTCCTTCGTGAGATCTGACGGCTCACAGGACTTCGAGAATTCTCCATAGAGAATTTCGACCATCCTTCTCTTTCCTTCACAAGGACTTCTGCAACTTTTTACTAAGTGGTTTTCCCACGGTATTCAACTACCTGCGACACAAACTTGCAATGCCTTCTCACTGCTCCAATGCACAAACTTCCTGTGCTTCCTTCGACGACTGTGGAGACTCTATCCCTTCTGAGCTTTCTCCAACTCTAAGTCTTGAAGAAGACTCCTGCACACACTCCTTGTGGAAAATTCCTTAATTACTCCAAAGAATTTAAATCCTTCGACTCTGCACACTCCATGCATGACTCCTGTGCCTGACTGCACTTCTGAGAAAATGGGAACAAAAGCTATCTTTTCTAAGCTTTCCGAGACAAACTTCTGAACCCTTTGTCAACACACTCCTTGCGGACAATTCAACTACACTCCTTGTAGGAACTCTTGCTCAGATAGAGAAACAATTGAAACTCATTCCTTTTCCCTTTCCTCTCAGATTTCAAACATTCAACAAGAAATCATTCATACATAGCATAAAAGAAATTGCATGACAGAAAGAAGAAAACATTCATGAGCATAACATTCAAAAATGCAAACGCAGAGAATATTTGAACACCATGAGTCTGAATCAAAGCCTTCTTGTATTAATCCAGAACTTATGTACATGGAATTCAGCTACACAACTCTTTGCTTCTTCTCTTCTATGCTCTATGCTCTCAATTGGCATAATCTCATTCTTCTATCCTCTCTTCTATGTTACAATACACAATTGAGGGTGTCTACATCCTGTTTCCCTCTATCATTCTAAACTGTCTAATCTACGCATTAAATTCTATCTACTTGAATTAACTATCATAACTGCCTTCAACCTACTAAGGACGAGAGCGGATCACTCAAGGTCCATTTACATTTTACAAGTGTGGCTCCACTTGATGACTTCATTAATGTTTCAATACATTTTCAAAATTTGCGTTGGGCACTTTTCCAGCTGCCTTTTATCCCCGCACTGGCTCACTTGAGATGCTCCTGCATCATAATCCCTTGCTTGAAAATTTTCATGGGCTCCTGCCCATGAGCTCGCGTATGGTGTGTCCATGCCTCTGGATATCTTCTTTGTTCTTCCAGATGGCATCTTCAACTGGATGGCCCTTCCACTTGACTAAATATTCAAAGTATTGCTTTTGCCTGGTCTTCTTGCTGACCCTTTTGTCCAATATGCGCTCCATCTGCGGCTTTTCTGCAACTGCCATCTATTTTGTCCACTGGACCTCTGGCTGTTTATTTTCTGTCCCTGTTTCCTCAGATTTATATGGATACAAATCTAAGATATTGAATATCGGATAAATTCTGATCCCATCGGATAATTCAATCTCATAAGCATTTTCCCCGAATTTCTACAAGACCTTACATGGTCCAATTTTCTTCATTTTTAGTTTGTTATATGTTCCTCTCAGGAACCTTTCCTTTCTCAAATGTTCCAGAATCAAATCATGAACCTCAAATTGAAGTTTCCTTCTGTGTTGATCTTCTCTTCGCTTATATTCCTAGATTGAACTCTGCAATCTCTCCTTCACTTGGTTGTGAAGTTCCTTCATCACTTCTGCGAAATGTTCTGCACTAGTGCTCCTAGTCGCAATCTGTTCGGAATCCCTTAACTCAGAAATTCCTCTCGGTTGCATTCCATAGACAATATTGAATGGAATATTCCCTGTGCTTCTATTAAATGAGTTGTTATAAGCAAATTCCACCTGTGGTAATATGTTGTCCCACTGGCTATGGTGTTCCGTCACCAGGCTTCTCAGCAAGTCTCCCAAACTTTTGTTGACCACTTCTATCTTTCCACCCATCTGAGGATGATAAGCCCAACTAAACGACAAGTTAGTTCCTAGCTTCTTCCATAAGGTCCTCCAAAAGTGTCCTACAAACTTAGTGTCTCGATCCGAAACTATGCTCCTTGGTAATCCATGAAGTCAAATGACTTCTTTGAAAAATAGATTCGCAATGTGAATTGCGTCACAGGTTTTCTGACATGGAATGAAGTGTGCCATCTTGGAAAATCTATCCACCACAACAAATATTGAGTCGAACCCTCTTTGTGTTCTTGGCAACCCCAATATGAAATCCATGCTGACTGCATCCCACGGCTTCTCAGGTATGGGTAAGGGTTGATAAAACCCTGCATTCTGTCTCTTGCCTTTTGAATGCTGGCAAATTCTACATCTGTCCACAAATATCTTGACGTCTTCTCGCATTCCTGGAGAAAAATATGACTCATGTACATGTCCCTGATATCATCAAAACCCAACGTTTTGAATTTGAACTCCTACAATAGTAAACACTTTCTTCTCAAATCATCAACAACTTCGTTAGCAATTCCAGAAATATGTTTAATAACAAAAGTGAAATTTTTCATGTATTCAACCCATTTTACATGTCTTTGATTCAACTTCTCCTGTTGAGTCACAAACTGTAGTGCATGATTGTCACTGTATAAGACAAACTCCTTGGAAATCAAGTAATGCCTCCATTTCTTCAATGCATGTATAATAGCATAAAATTCCTTATCATAAGTGGAGTACTTCACTTTCAATTCATTCAACTTCTCGTTGAAGTATGCTATTGGCATGTCTTCTTGAATCAAGATTGCCCCTATTGCAAACCCACTTGCATCGCATTTCACCTGAAATGTCTTTTGGAAATCAGGCAACACAAGAATGGGTTGTTCCGTGATCTTCCTCTTCAATAGATTAAAACTCTTCTCAGCTTATTCTATCCAGTGAAAAGATTTGTGTCTCTTCTTCACTGTGTCCATCATTGGTGCACTAATTCCACTGAAATTCCTGATGAATTTTCGGTAGAAACTATCCAATCCATGAAAAATTCTCACCTCAAAGGTATTCTTCTATGATGACCAATTCTTGATCACTTCCACTTTATATGGATCCATCCTCAATTTATCTGCAGAAATAACAAACCCCAAATAAATGATCTCTGTCTTCATGAATGGGGATTTTTTCATGTTTATTAGCAGCTTCTCTTGCTATAACTTCTGCATCACTGTAGCCAAATGTTTCAGATGCTCTGCCACTGTTTTACTGAAAATCAGTATATCATCCAGATACACAATGACAAAATTTCCGATGAACTCCCTTAGGACTTCATTCATCAATCTCATGAAGGTACTCAACACGTTTGTTAAACCAAATGGCATGACAAGCCATTCATACAACCCTTCATTGGTTTTGAATGCTATCTTCCATTCATCACCTTCTCTCATGCAGATTTGATGATAACCACTTTTCAAATCAATCTTCAAAAATATTTTGCTCCACTCAAGCAATCCATCAAATCATCCATCCTTGGCAATGTAAATATGTACCTAATGGTTATCTTGTTAATCGCCCTCGAGTCAGTACACATCCTCTAGCCTCCATCTTTATTTGGACTGAGTACTTTCGAAACAAGACACAGACTCAAGCTTTCCCTGACCAAACCTTTATCCAACAAATCCCGGACTTGTCTTTTGATCTCTTCATTCTCTTGCGGCGTCAATCTGTATGCTGCTTTGTTTGGAAAACTAGCTCCTAGTATGAGATCAATGTGATGACTCACACTTCTGATCGGTGGCAACGAACGAGGTAGTTCATCCACTACTATGTCAGTGAACTCTTCTAGTATCTTCTGGATTTCTTCTGGTAAATCATCCACTCTTGTGCTGGTCAAAACAATTCTAGGCTTCTTGAACACAATGAATTGTGGATCCTCCTTCTTCTTGACCTCTTTAAGAAGTTCCTTCCCACTCATGAGAAGTACAGTGTTTCTTACTTCAGGTTTCACTTCTTTATCCTTGATTGGAAGCAACATGTGAGTTCTCCCATTCTTCTCTAGGGTATATGTGTTCATTCTCCCGTCATGAATCACATTCTTGTCATATTGCCATGGTATACCCAACAATAGATGACAAACATCCATGGGAATAACATCACAGAGTATCTTATCATTATATCCTCCTATCTTAAATTCAACTAAACATTATTTAGTGACAGTTACCTGATGTCCTTTTTGTAACCATGAAACTCTGTATGGGCTTGGATGATCAATCGTCTCCAGCTCCAGCTTTTCTACCATCTCTGTAGAAACGTAATTATCTGTGCTACCACTGTCCACAATTACCTTGCATACCCTATCTTTGGTCTTGCAAGCAATCTGAAAAAGTCTATTTCTTTGGACTGAACTCTCCACCTCTTTCTCTGGTGTCAAAAGAGCTTTTCACATCATCAACGATCTCCCCCCTTCAGCATCCTCTACCTCAATATTTCGCCTCTGTACTTCGGCGATGTTAGTCTCACCTCCTTCTTTCTTTTTGTCGTGACACTCATAAGACTTGTGTCTAGCCTTTCCACATGTGAAGCATGTTATCACTCCACCTCTTCCTCTTCCTCTACCTCTGGTACGAGGAAAAATATTATTATCAGCATAATCTCCTCTCTGTTCGGTATGCTGCCCTCTCTATTCATCATATTTCCCTCACTGTGAGCTTCCACCTCTCTCAGTTCGAGTCTGAGGTTTCTTCCAGTCGTCCTTGGGATTCTGACTTCTATACTGGACAATTGATTTGTCCTTGGGTTGACTTCTTCCTTGGCCTCTTTGACCCTGCTTTCGGCTCATATTCTCTTCAACTTTTAGAGCTATCTGATAAGCATATTCCACCGTTCAGATGGTCATCATGCTCATCTCATCCTGAATGTTGTATCTCAGACCATTCATGTATCTGGAAACATTTTCATCATCACCTTCCCGATGACCTGCCCTGATGTTCCGTCTGTAGAATTCTTCAGTGTACTCCTTTACTATCATCAACTTCTGTCTCAAGTTTTGCATCCTTCGAAACAGAGTAATTTGATAATCCCCGGGGATGAATTTTGCCTTCATCCTCGTGATCATCCTATCCCAACTCTTGATCTTCTGCTTTCCTTTGTAGTGTTTGTCAGCTTGTAGCTCATCCCACCATAATGCTGCATGTCCCTTTAATCTCGTGACAACATGTTTGACCTTCTTGTCCTCTTCGACATCTTCATAGTCAAAATATGTGTCCAGATCTCTAATCCAGTCTAGAAGCTCCTCTGCATCTAGATTTCCCTCATAAACTGGAATGTCCATTTTCTCTCTTGCACCCATTCTTGCAATAGCCTTAATCAGGTGTTCGTTTGCTGCATCTTCAGCTGCAACTTCTTCCCCTTCATGTTCAACCTCAATTTCACTTTCGAAATCACTAATATCCCCATCACCATCTGTATGCCTTTGTGCTGTCTCCATGTCTTCAAGTTTGGCGCATAGGTCACGCATCTCTCTCTCCATGGCTGGATCAGGCATCTACCTACCCCTTCTTCTCAACATTTCCCTCTCCTCTGGTGGATTGGGTGTTTGCCTGTCCCTTCTTCTCAGTGGCATGGTGAATTCTCCTTTTCTCTGCTACAAAAAGCAAAGAAACATTTCCGCGCTCTGATACCAAATTATGGAAACAACCCTCCCTACCCGCAGGTCGAAAGTCTATGCACAAAGGATCTTTCCTCTTCCACTAGCCCGGAGAGCTTCTCAACAATTGGCTCTTCTATTTCCCTTTCAGGAAATCTGCACCCACAACCAAACCTCATCGAATCTCCCTTCGTGCTTCAGAAGATCGTACTTCGCGATTCCTCAAATCTTGTGGTCAAGTGTCTTGTCTCTCAGACCCCCGAAACCCGTAGTTATGACACTTGGCCTTTTCTCTCTCTATATCGCCTTTCTCCTTATCACGATTTCGGGAGTTGCGATCTCAAGAAACTCATCCCCTTGACTCCAAAAACCCAAACTACTGAAACTCCGATGCACTTGCAAGATAGACTTTTCAACAACTCCTCATTTCATCGGGATTTCAGACTTCACAATTTTGATAATTTTGATGCAAATATTTCGGGACTTCACCCCACGAAACCCCGAAATGGTCAACGGAATTGACTCCCTTGTTGAGAATGCACCACTTTTCCACCCTACTGATTCCTATGGCCCGCACGATACTTTCGTCCTCGGGACTTTGCGCTTCATGATTTCGCGAGTCCTGATGCAAAGATTTTGGGACTTCAAATCACGAAACCCCGAAATAGAAATCCATGGGTAAATCCAACGGACCTGGTTGGCTTGAATCTACGGTTCTACCTCTCCTGAGATTGAACCCCTCAAAATCACTCACCATAACTCCCCTGCTCCTCCATGATATTTGACGGCTCACGGGAGTTCATGAATTCTCCATAGAGAATTTCGATCGTCCATCTCTTTCCTTTACAAGGACTTTTGCAACTTTTTACCAAGTGGTTTTCCCACAGTATTCAACTACCTGTGACACAAAATCGCAACGCCTTCTCACTACTCCAATGCACAAACTTCTTGTGCTTCCTTCGATGACTGTGGAGACTCTATCCCTTCTGAGCTTTCTCCAACTCTGAGTCTTGAAGAAGACTCGTGCACGCACTCCTTGCGACAAATTCCTTAATTACTCCAAGGAATTTAAATCCTTCGACTCTGTGCACTCCATGCATGACTCCTGTGCCTGACTGCACTTCTGAGGAAATGGGAACAAAATCTATCTTGTCTGAGATTTCAGAGACAAACATCTTAACCCTTTGTCAACGCACTCCTTGCATACAATTCAACTGCACTCCTTGCAAGAACTCTTTCTCAGATGGAGAAACAATTGAAATTCATTCCTTTTCCCTTTCCTCTTAGATTTCAAACATTCAACAAGAAATCATTCATACATAGCATAAAATCAATTGCATGACAGAAAGAGGAAAACATTCATGAGCATAACATTCAAAAATGCATACGCAGAGAATATTTGAACACCATGAGTCTGAATCAAAGCCTTCTTGTATTAATCCAGAACTTCTGTACATGGAATTCGACTACAAAGCTCTCTGCTTCTTCTCTTCTATGCTCTATGCTCTCAATTGGCATAATCTCATTCTTCTATCCTCTCTTCTATGTTACAATACACAATTGAGGGTGTCTATATCCCGTTTCCCTCTTTCATTCTAAACTGTCTAATCTACGCATTAAATTCTATCTACTTGCATTAACTATCATAAATTCCTTCTACCTACTAAGGATGAGAGCGGATTGCTCAAGGTCCGTTTACATTTTACAAGTGTGGCTCCACTTGATGACTTCATTAATGTTTCAAGACATTTTCAAAATTTGCGTTGGGCGCTTTTCCAGCTATCTTTTATCCCCGCGCTGGCTCGCTTGAGATGCTCCTGCATCATACTCCCTTGCTTGAAAATTTTCATGGGCTCCTGTCCATGAGCTCGCGTATGGTGTGTCCATGCCTCTGGATCTCTGCTTCATTCTCCCAAATGGCATATTCAACTGGATGGTCCTTCCACTTGACCAAATATTCAAAGTATTGCTTTCCCCTGTTCTTCTTGCTGACCCTTTTGTCCAATATGTGCTCCATCTGTGGATTTTCTACAACTGGCATCTGTTTTGTCCACTGGACCTTTGTCTATTTATTTTCTATCCCTGTTTCCTCAGCTTTATATTGGTACAAATATGAGATATTGAATATCGAAGAAATTTCGATCCCATCGGGTAATTCAATCTCATAAGCATTTGCCCCAAATTTCTTCAAGACCTTACATGGTCCAATTTTCGTCATTTTCAATTTGTTATATCTTCCTCTCGGGAACCTTTCCTTTCTCAAATGTGCCAGAATCAAATCACAAACATCAAATTGAAGATTCCTTCTATGTTGATCTTCTCTTCGCTTATATTCCTTGCTCGAACTCTGCAATCGCTCCTTCACCTGGCTATGAAGTTCCTTCATCGCTTCTGCGAAATATTCTACACTAGCGCTCCTAGCCGCAATCTGTTCGAAATCCATTAACTCATAAATTCCTCTCGGCTACATGCCATAGACAATATTGAATGGACTCTGCCCTGTGCTTCTGTTAACTGAGTCGTTATAAGCAAATTCCACCTATGGTAATATGTTGTCCCATTGGCTATGGTGTTTCGTCACCAAGCTTCTCAACAAGTCTCCCAGACTTCTATTTACCACTTCTGTCTGTCCATCTGTCTGAGGATGATAAGTCGAACTAAACAAAAAGTTAGTTCCCAGATTCTTCCATAAGGTCCTCCAAAAGTGTCTTATGAACTTAGTGTCTCGATCTGAAACTATGCTCCTTGGTAATCCATGAAGTCGAATGACTTCTTTGAAAAACAGATTCGTAATGTGAGTTGCGTCATAGGTTTTTTGACATGGAATGAAGTGTGCCATCTTGGAAAATCTATCCACCACCACAAATATTGAGTCGAACCCTCTTTGTTTTCTTGGAAACCCCAATATGAAATCCATGCTGACTGCATCCCACGGCTTCTCAGGTATGGGTAATGGTTGATAAAACCCTGCATTCTGTCTCTTGCCTTTTGAATGCTAGAAAATTCTACATCTTTCCACAAATATATTGATGTCTGCTCGCATTCCTGGTGAAAAATATGACTCATTCAACTTCACAAACGTCTTGCCATGACCAAAATGTCTGGCCAATCCTCTACTATGTTTCTCCTTCAACAAATTCTCCCTCATGCAACATTTTGGAATACAAAGCTGATTACATTTAAACAATAACCCTTCATGGATCATGTAGTCTGTCCATTGGCTTATATATCTGATAATTGGATTCTCAGTTGCTTCGTACACCCCTTTAAAATATGGGTCATCCCTGTACATGTTCCTGAGATCATCAAAACCCAACGTTTGACTTTGAACTCCTACAATAGCAAACACTTTCTGCTCAAAGCATCAACAACTTTGTTTGCAGTTCCAGAAATATGATTAATCACAAAAGTGAAATTTTGCATGTATTCGACCCATTTTACATGTCTTTGATTCAACTTCTCCTATTGAGTCACAAACTACAGTGCATGATTGTCACTGTATAAGACAAACTCCTTGGGAATCAAGTAATGCCTCCATTTCTTCAATGCCTATATAATAGCATAAAATTCCTTATCATAAGTGGAGTACTTCACTTTCGCTTCATTCAGCTTCTCGCTGAAGTATGCTATCGACCTGTCTTCTTGACTCAAGACTACCCCTATTGCAAACCCATTTGTATCGCATTTCACCTGAAATGTCTTTTGGAAATCAGGCAACACTAGAATGGGTTGTTCCGTGATTTTCCTCTTCAATAGATTAAAACTCTTCTCAGCTTCTTCTGTCCAGTGAAAATATTTGTGTCACTTCTTCACTGTGTCCATCATTGGTGCACTAATTCCGTTGAAATTCCTGATGATTTTTTGGTAGAAACTAGCAAATCCATGAAAACTTCTCACCTCAAAGGTATTCTTCGGTGATGGCCAATTCTTGATCACTTCCACTTTATCTGGATCCATCCTCAATTTATCTGCAGAAATAAAAAACCCCAAATAAATGAGCTCTGTCTTCATGAATGAGTATTTTTGCATGTTTATCAGCAACTTCTCCTACTGTAACTTCTGCATCACTGTAACCAAATGTTTCAAACGCTCTGCCACTATTTTACTGAAAATCGATATATCATCCAGATACACAATGACAAAATTTCCGATGAACTCCCTTAGGACTTGATTCATCAATCTTATGAAGGTACTCAGTGCGTTTGTTAAACCAAACGGGATGACAAGCTAGTCATACAACCCTTCATTGGTTTTGAATGTTGTCTTCCATTCGTCACCTTCTCTCATGCAGATTTGATGATAACCTCTTTTCAAATCAATCTTCGAAAAATATTTTGCTCCACTCAAGCAATCCATCAAATCATCCATCCTTGACAATGGAAATCTATACCTGATGGTTATCTTGTTAATCACCCTCGAGTCAGTACACATCGTCCAACCTCCGTCTTTATTTGGAGTGAGTACTGTCGGAACAACACACAGACTCAAGATTTCCCTAACCAAACCTTTATCCAACAAATCCTGGACTTGCCTTTTGATCTCTTCATTCTCTTGTGGTGTCAATCTGTATGATGCTTTGTTTGGAAAAATAGCTCCTGGTATGAGATCAATGTGATGAATCACACTTCTGATCGGTGGCAACGAACGAGGTAGTTCGTCCACTACTATGTCAGCGAACTCTTCTAGTAGCTTCTAGATTTCTTCTTGTAAATCATCCACTCTTGTGCTGGTCAAAACAATTCTAGGCTTCCTGACCACAATGAATTGTGGATCCTCCTTCTTCTTGACCTCTGTAAGAAGTTCCTTTCCACTCATGAGAAGTACAGTGTTGCTTACTTTAGGTTTCACTTCTTTATCCTTGATTGGAAGAAACATGTGAATTCTCCCATTCTTCTCTAGGGTGCATGTGTTCATTCTCCCGTCATGAATCACATTCCTGTCATATTTCCATGGTCTACCCAACAATAGATGACAAACATCCATGGGAATAACATCACAGAGTATCTTATCATTATATCCTCCTATCTTAAATTCAACTAAACATTGTTTAGTGACAGTTACCTGATGTCCTTTTTGTAACCATGAAACTCTGTATGGGCTTGGATGATCAATCGTCTCCAACTCCATATTTTCTACCATCTCTATAGAAACGATATTATCTATGCTACCACTATCCACAATGACCTTTCATACCCCGTCTTTGGTCTTGCAAGCAGTTCGAAAAAGTTTGTTTCTTTGGACTGAACTCTCCACCTCTTTCTCTGGTGTCAAAAAAGCTTTTCGCATCATAAGCGATCTCCCGTCTTTAGCATCTTCTGCCTCAATATTTCGCCTCTGCGCTTCGGTGATGTGAGTCTCACCTCCTTCTTTATTTTTGTCTGGACACTCATAAGAATTGTGTCCAGCCTTTCCACATGTGAAGCATGTTATCACTCCACCTCTTCCTCTTCCTCTACCTCTGGTATGAGGATAAATATTATTATCATCATAATCTCCTCTTTGTTCGGTATGCTGCCCTCTCTGTTCAACATATTGCCCTCACTGTGAGATTCCACCTCTCTCATTTCGAGTCTTAGGTTTCTTCCAGTCCTCCTTGGGCTTCTAACTTCTATCATGGACAACTGATTTGTCCTTGGGTTGACTTCTGCCTCGGCCTCTTTGACCCTGCTTTCGACTCAACTTCTCTTCAACTTTTAGAGCCATCTGATAAGCATCTTCCACCGTTTGGATGGTCATCATGGTCATCTCATCCTGAATGTCATATCTCAGACCATTCATGTATCTGGAAACCTTTTCATCATCGCCTTCCCGATGACCTGCCCTGATGTTCAGTCTGTAGAATTCTTCAGTGTACTCCTTTACTATCATAAGCTTCTGTCTCAAGTTTTGCATCCTTCGAAACAAAGTAATTTGATAATCCCTGGGGATGAATTTTTCCTTCATCTTTGCGATCATCCTATCCCAACTCTTGATCTTCTGTTGGCCTTTGCAGCATCTATCATCTTGTAGCTCATCCCACCATAATGTTGCATGTACCTTTAATCTCATGACAACATGTTTGACCTTCTTGTCCTCTTCGACATCTTCATAGTCAAAATATGTGTCCAGAGCTCTAATCTAGTCTAGAAGCTCCTTTGCATCCAGATTTCCCTCATAAACTGGAATGTCCATTTTCTCTTTTGCACCCATTCTTGCAATAGCCCTAATCAGGCGTTCGTTTGCTACATCTTAGCTGCAAATTCTTCCCCTTCATGTTCAGCCTTAATTTCACTTTTGGAATCACTAAGATCCCTATCATTGACTGTAAGGCTCTGTGTTGTCTCCATGTCTTCAAGTCTAGCACGTAGGTCACGCATCTCTCTCTCCATGGCTGGATCAGGCATCTTCCTACCCCTTCTTCTCAGCATTTCCCTCTCCTCTGGCGGATTGGGTGTTTGCCTGTCCCTTCTTCTCGGTAGCATGGTTAATTCTCCTTTTCTCTACTACAGAAAGAAAAGAAACCTTTTTGCGCTCTGATACCAAATGATGGACGCAGCCCTCCCTACCCGCAGGTCAGAAGTCTATGCACATAGGATCTTTCCTCTTCCACTGGCCCGAAGAGATTTTCAACAATTGGCTCTTCTATTTGCCTTTCGGGAAATCTGCACCCACAACCAAACCTCGTGGAATCTCCCTTCACGCTTCGGGAGGTCGGACTTCGCGATTCCGTGAATCCTGTGGTTAAGCATCTTGTCTCTTGGACCCCCGAAACCCATTGTTATGACACTTGGCCTTTTCTCTCTATATATTGCCTTTCTCCTTATTGCGATTTCGGGAGTTGCGATGTCAAGCAACTCGTCCCCTCGACTCCCGAAACCCGAATTAACGAAACTCTGATGTGCTTGCAAGATTGAATTTTCAACAACTCCTCATTTCATCGGGATTTCGGACTTCACAATTTCATGAATCCTGATGCAAAGATTTTGGGAATTCACCCCATGAAACCCCAAAATGGTCAACATAATTGACTCCCTTGTCGAGAATGCGCCACTTGTCCACCCTGTTGATTCCTATAGCCCGCACAATCCTTTCGCCCTCGGGACTTCACGCTTCGTTATTTCGCGAGTCCTGATGGAAAGATTTTGGGACTTCAAATCATGAAACCCTGAAATACAAATCCATGGGTAAATCCAACGAACTTGGTTGGCTTGAATCTACGGTTCTACCTCTCCTGAGCTTGAACCCCTCGAAATCACTCGTCGTAACTCCCCTTCTCCTCTGTGAGATCTGACGGCTCATAGGACTTCACAAATTCTCCACAGATAATTCCGACCATTCGTCTCTTTCCTTCACAAGGATTTCTGCAACTTTTTACCAAGTGGTTTTCCCACGGTATTCAACTACCTGCGACACAAACTTGCATTTCCTTCTCACTGCTCTAATGCACAAACTTCCTGTGCTTCCTTCGACGACTGCGGAGACTCTATCCCTTTTGAGATTTCTCCAACTCTAAGTCTTGAAGAAGACTCCTGCACGCACTCCTTGCAGCAAATTCCTTAATTACTCCAAGGAATTTAAATCCTTCGACTCTGCGCACTCCAAGCACGACTCCTGTGCCTGATTGCACTTTTGAGGAAATGGGAAGAAAAGATATCTTGTCTGAGCTTTCAGAGACAAACCTCTGAACCCTTTGTCATTCCACTCCTTGCAGACAATTCAACTGCATTCCTTGTAGGAACTCTTGCTCAGATAGAGAAACAATTGAAACTCATTCCTTTTCCCTTTCCTCTCAGATTTCAAACATTCAACATGAAATCATTCATACATATCATAAAAGCAATTGCATGACAGAAAGAGGAAAACATTCATGAGCATAACATTCAAAAATGCATACGCAGAGAATATTTGAACACCATGAGTCTGAATCAAAGCCTTCTTGTATTAATCCAGAACTTTTGTACATGGAATTCGGCTACACAACTCTCTGCTTCTTCTCTTCTATGCTCTGTGCTCTCAATTGGCATAATCTCATTCTTCTATCCTCTCTTCTATGTTACAACACACAATTGAGGGTGTCTATATCCTGTTTCCCTCTTTCATTCTAAATTGTCTAATCTACGCATTAAATTCTATCTACTTGCATTAACTATCATAAATGCCTTCTACCTACTAAGGACGAGAGCGGATCGCTCAAGTTCTGTTTACATTTTACAAGTGTGGCTCTACTTGATGACTTCATTAATGTTTCAAGACATTTTCAAAATTTGCGCTGGGTGCTTTTCCAACTTTCTTTTATCCCCACGCTGGCTCGCTTGAGATGCTCCTACATCATACTCCCTTGCTTGAAAATTTTCATGGGCTCCTACCCATGAGCTCGCATACGGTGTGTCCATGCCTCTGGATCTTTGCTTCATTCTCCCAGCTGGCATCTTCAACTGGATGGCCCTTCCACTTGACCAAATATTCAAAGTATTGATTTCGCCTGGTCTTCTTGCTGACCCTTTTGTCCAGTATGTGCTCCATCTGCAGCTTTTTTGTAACTGGCATCTGTTTTGTCCACTGGACCTCTGGCTGTTTATTTTCTGTCCCTGTTTCCTCAGCTTTATATGGGTACAAATCTGAGATATTGAATATCAGAGAAATTATGATCCCATCGGGTAATTCAATCTCATAAGCATTTTCCCCAAATTTCTTCAAGACCTTACATGGTCCAATTTTCTTCATGTTCAGTTTGTTATATGTTCCTCTCGGGAACCTTTCCTTTCTCAAATGTGCTAGAATCAAATCATCAAACTCAAATTGAAGCTGCCTTCTGTGTTGATCTTCTCTTCGCTTATATTCCTGGCTCGAACTCTGCAATCACTCCTTCACCTGGCTGTGAAGTTCCTTCATCGCTTCTGCAAAATCTTCTGCACTAGCGCTCCTAGTCGCAATCTGTTCGGAATCCCTTAACTCAGAAATTCATCTCGGTTTCATGCCCTAGAAAATATTGAATGGAATCTACCCTGTGCTTCTGTTAACTGAGTCATTATAAGCAAATTCCACCTGTGGTAATATGTTGTCCCACTGGCTGTGGTGTTACGTCACCAGGCTTCTCAACAAGTCTCCCAGACTTTTGTTTACCACTTATGTATGTCCATCCGTCTGAGGATGATAAGAGGAACTAAATGAAAAGTTAGTTCCCAACTTCTACCATAAGGTCCTCCAAAATTGTCCTACGAACTTAGTGTCTCGATCCAAAACTATGCTCCTTGGTAATCCATGAAGTCGAATGACTTCTTTGAAAAACAGATTCACAATGCGAGTTGCATCACTAGTTTTCTGACATGGAATGAAGTGTGCCATCTTGGAAAATATATCCACCACCACAAAGATTGAGTCAAACCCTCTTTGTGTTCTTGGCAACCCCAATATGATATCCATGTTTACTGCATCCCACGGCTTCTCAGGTATGGGTAATGGTTGATAAAACCCTACATTCTGTCTCTTGCCTTTTGAATGCTGGAAAATTCTGCATCTGTCCATGAATCTCTTGACGTCTTCTCGCATTCTTGGCCAAAAATATGACTCATTCAACTTCGCGAATGTCTTGTCATGACCGAAATGTCTGGCCAATCCTCCACTATGTTTCTCCTTCAACAAATTCTCCCTCATGGAGCATTTCGAAATACAAAGCTGATTACCTTTAAACAGTAACCCTTCCTGGATCATGTAGTCTGTCCATTGGATTCTATCTCTGAGAATTGGATTCTCAGTTGCTTTGTATGCCCCTTTAAAATCTGGATCATCCCTGTACATGTCCCTGAGATCATCAAAACCCAACGTTTTGACTTTGAACTCTTGCAATAGCAAACACTTTTTGCTCAAAGCATCAACAACTTTGTTAGCAGTTCCAGAAATATTTTTAATCACAAAAGTGAAATTTTGCATGTATTCAACCCATTTTACATGTCTTTGATTCAATTTCTCCTATTGAGTCACAAACTACAGTGCATGATTGTCACTGTATAAGACAAACTCCTTGGGAATCAAGCAATGCCTCCATTTCTTAAATGCCTATATAATAGCATAAAATTCCTTATCATAAGTGGAGTACTTCACTTTCGCTTCATTTAGCTTCTCGCTGAAGTATGCTATCAGTCTGTCTTCTTGACTCAAGACTGCCCCTATTGCAAACCCACTTGCATTGCATTTCACCTAAAATGTCTTTTGGAAATCAGGAAACACCAGAATGGGTTGTTCCATGATCTTCCTCTTCAACAGATTAAAACTCTTCTCAGCTTCTTATGTCCAGTGAAAAGATTTGTGTCTCTTCTTCACTGTTTCCATCATTGGTGCACTAATTCCACTAAAATTCCTAATGAAGTTTGGTAGAAACTATCCAATCCATGAAAAATTCTCACCTCAAAGGTATTCTTCGGTGATGGCCAATTCTTGATCACTTCCACTTTATCTGGATCCATCCTCAATTTATCTGCAGAAATAACAAACCCCAAATAAATGAGCTCTGTCTTCATGAATGAGGATTTTTTCATGTTTATCAACAACTTCTCCTACTGTAACTTCTGCATCACTGTAGCCAAATGTTTCAGATTCTCTGCCACTGTTTTACTGAAAATTAGTATATCATCCCAATACACAATGACAAAATTTCTCATGAACTCCCTTAGGACTTCATTCATCAATCTCATGAAGGTACTCGGTGCATTTGTTAAATCAAACGGCATGACAAGCCATTCATACAACCCTTCATTGGTTTTGAATGTTGTCTTCCATTCGTCACCTTCTTTCATCCGGATTTGATGATAACCACTTTTCAAATCAATCTTCAAAAAATATTTTTCTCCACTCAAGAAATCCATCAAATCATCCATCCTTGGCAATGGAAATCTGTACCTGATGGTTATCTTGTTAATCTCCCTCAAGTCAATACACATCCTCTAGCCTCCGTCTAGACTTGTGTCCAACCTTTCTGCATGTGAAGCATGTTATCACCCCACCTCTTCCTCTTCCTCTACCTCTGGTACGAGGAAAAATATTATTATCAGCATAATCTCCTCTCTGTTCGGTATGCTTCCCTCTTTGTTCAACATATTTCCCTCGCTGTGAGCTTCCACCTCTCTCAGTTCGAGTCTGAGGTTTCTTCCAGTCCTCCTTGGGCTTCTGAATTCTATCCTGGACAACTGATTTGTCCTTGGGTTGACTTCTGCCTCGGCCTCTTTGACCCTGCTTTCGGTTCATCTTCTCTTCAGCTTTTAGAGCCATCTGATAAGCATATTCCACCATTCGGATGGTCATCATGCTCATCTCATCCTGAATGTCGTATCTCAGACCATTCATGTATCTGGAAACCTTTTCATCATCGCCTTCCCGATGACCTACCCTGATGTTCAGTCTATAGAATTCTTCAGTGTACTCCTTTACTGTCGTTAGCTTCTGTCTCAAGTTTTGCATCCTTCGAAAAAGAGTAATTTGATAATCCCTAGGGATGAATTTTGCCTTCATCTTCGCGATCCTATCCCAACTCTTGATCTTCTGCTTGCCTTTGCAGCGTCTGTTAGCTTGTATCTCATCGCACCATAATGTTGCATGTCCCTTTAATCTCGTGACAACATGTTTGACCTTCTTGTCTTCTTCGACATATTCATAGTCAAAATATGTGTCCAGAGCTCTAATCCAGTCTAGAAGCTCCTCTGCATCCATATTTCCCTCATAAACTGGAATGTCCATTTTCACTCTTGCACCCATTCTTGCAATAACCCTAATCAGGAATTCGTTTGTTGCATCTTTAGCTGGAACTTCTTCCCCTTCATGTTCAACCTCAATTTCACTTTGGAAATCACTAAGATTCCCATCACCGACTGTACGCCTCTGTGCTGTCTCCATGTCTTCAAGTCTGGTGCGTAGGTCACGCATCTCTCTCTCCATGGCAGGATCAGGCATCTACCTACCCCTTGTTCTCGACATTTCCCTCTCCTTTGGTGGATCGGGTGTTTTCCTGTCCCTTCTTCTTGGTGGCATGGTGAATTCTCCTTTTCTCTGCTACAGAAAGAAAAGAAACCTTTCTGCGCTCTGATACCAAATGATGGACGCAACCCTCCCTACCCGCAGGTCGGAAGTCTACGCACACATGATCTTTCCTCTTCCACTGGCCCGAAGAGATTCTCAGCAATTGGCTCTTCTATTTCCCTTTCGGGAAATCTGCAACCACAACCAAACCTCATTGAATATCCCTTCGCGCTTCGGTATATCGGACTTCGTGATTTCGTGAATCCTATGGTCAAGCGTCTTGTCTCTCGGACCCCCGAAACCCATAGTTATGACACTTGGCCTTTTCTCTCTCTATATCGCCTTTCTCCTTATCGCGATTTCGGGAGTTGCGATGTCAAGAAACTCGTCCCCTCGACTCTCGAAACCCGAATTACTGAAACTATGATGCGGTTGCAAGATTGACTTTTCAACAGCTCCTCATTTCATCGGGATTTTGGACTTCACAAATTCGCGAATCCTGATGCAAAGATTTCAGGACCTCACCCAACGAAATGCCAAAATGGTCAACGGAATTGACTCCCTTGTCGAGAATGCACCACTTTTCCACCCTGCTGATTCCTATGGCCTGCACGATCCTTTCTCCCTCGGGACTTCGCGCTTCGTGATTTCATGAGTCCTGATGCAAAGATTTTGGGACTTCAACTCACAAAACCCTGAAATAGAAATCCACGGGTAAATCCAACTGACCTGGTTGGCTTGAATCTATGGTTCTACCTTTCCTGAGCTTGAACCCCTTGAAAGCACTCGTCGTAACTCCCCTTCTCCTCCGTGAGATCTGATGGCTCATGGGACTTCGCGAATTCTCCACAGAGATTTCCGACCGTCCGTCTCTTTCCTTCACAAGGACTTCTGCAACTTTTTACCAAGTGGTTTTCCCACGGTATTCAACTACCTGCGACATAAACTTGCAATGCCTTCTCACTCCTCCAATGCACAAAATTCTTGTGCTTCCTTCAACGACTGTGGAGATTCTATCCCTTCTGAGCTTTCTCCAACTCTAAGTCTTGAAGAAGACTCCTACACGCACTCCTTGCAGCAAATTCCTTAATTACTCCAAGGAATTTAAATCCTTCGACTCTGCGCACTCCATGCACAGCTTCTGTGCCTGACTGCACTTCTAAGGAAATCTGAACAAAAGCTATCTTGTCTAAGATTTCAGAGACAAACCTCTGAACCCTTTGTCAACGCACTCCTTGCGGACAATTCAACTGCATTCCTTGCAGGAACTCTTGCTCAGATAGAGAAACAATTGAAACTCATTCCTTTTCTCTTTCCTCTCAGATTTCAAACATTCAACAAGAAATCATTCATACATAGCATAAAAGCAATTGCATGACAGAAAGAGGAAAACATTCATGAGCATAACATTCAAAAATGCATACGCAGAGAATATTTGAACACCATGAGTCTGAATCAAAGCCTTCTTGTATTAATATAGAACTTTTGTACATTGAATTCGGCTACACAGCTCTCTGCTTCTTCTCTTCTATGCTTTAAGCACTCAATTGTCATAATCTCACTCTTCTATCCTCTCTTCTATGTTACAATGCATAATTGAGGGTGTCTATATCCCGTTTCCCTCTTTCATTCTAAATTGTTTAATCTATGCATTAAATTCTATCTACTTGCATTAACTATCATAAATGCCTTCTACCTACTAAGGACGAGAGCGGATTGCTCAAGGTTCGTTTACATTTTACAAGTGTGGCTCCACTTGATGACTTCATTAATGTTTCGAGACATTTTCAAAATTTGCGCTAGGTGCTTTTCCAACTATCTTTTTTCCCCGCGCTGGCTCGCTTGAGATGCTCCTGCATCAAAGGGTTATCTCCTCTACCTTTCCTCATGTGACCTTGTGTTTAGCCCCAATTTTAGAGGGGGGTCCCCACCAAATCTTACGATACTAGACTCTGACACTCCTTATCACAGACTATTATGTTGGTTTAGGTGGCCTTGAAGAGTTTCCTCTCCACACTTATTTCAAGCCCCTAGAGCCTAGACTACTTGATGAACCCTACAAAAAAATTCTAATTGTTTTTAAGTGTTAAACATTGATTTTGATTGGATTGATTTACTCAAAAGGGTATGGACGTTTAACTTTTGGTGTTTACAAGAGATGAAAGAGAAGAAAAACTTTAAAGAATTCATGCAAAGGGAAGCAAGATTCTTCAAATTGAAAGAAATGGCTTTTAAATCTTTGTAAATGCAAACTTTTCGAACTAGTATTCCAAGATCCTATAATGCAATAAGTTTCCTAGAATGCGCTTTTGAATTTACAATGTAAATGCAAACGACTAAACTTTCAAGGAAAAAGAAAAAAATAAACTTTGAAAAATAACTCTTTTCTTTTGTAAAAAACAACCTATGCTACAACTACCAAACTAAATGCAACAATTTTTGGTTTTTTGAAATTCTTAGAAAAGAAAAAAAAACACAAGTAAAATATATTTTTCGTTTTTCAAAGTAGAAACATGATAAAGAGAAAATAAACCAAAGACTCACACACCCTAAACCACTGCATGAACACAAGGATTCAATAGAATCCACAGGAGGGTCTAACGCTTATAGGTCGACTCTAAACCTCTAAAGAATACAAAAGAAAATAAATAAACATCAGGGGTTCTTTACAAAGATCATGTTAAAATTAATCTTTTACCCAACCAAATACCATTAACAGAGACCCTAGAGAGTTCAAGAAGGCCTGAGAAGCACAAAGATTCTTGTTAGGAAAGAAAAAGTCTTTAAAAACAAAAAACCTTCCAAAACACAGAGACGCAGGTTGTGCACAAACATCCTATGTATGTACGTGAGTTGTATACTATGCAGACCATGTATATACATGGAATGTATACTATGCAAGCCATGTATGTACATGATCTATACTAAGGACATGGCACATACACCTTTGGAAATTTGCAAAAGGAAAAAGGCTTGGATAACTGACTGGGCAGGGAAGGCTGGTAGGCACCTGGAAGGAGACCAAAGACCCTAAAATGACTCAGTAAACTTGGAAAAATAAAAAAGAAACTGAAAAAACCGAATAAAACCAAAATCTCCCACTAAGACCCTAGAGAGACTCCCCAATGGAGTTGCCAATTCTTCTACGGGTAAAATCCCCCTATACTGGGTCTAGGTATAGGCATAGTGATGAATTCCCTTAAAATATAGGTCTACCCTTAAGCTACCCAAAAACTATAGGTCTACCCTTAATCTACCCAAAAACTATCTAAATGAATGACGAGAGAGAGGAAAGAGGGTCAATGGGTGCACCTTTTGTCCTTGCATTTGACATAAACCTCTTTCACTTCTTACAACCTCCTAGATTGCGGGTTTCCTCCCAACACTAACCTACAAAAGTTTAGGAAGACAATGCTACAACATATGCAATCTCTACTTATCACTTTCAAGGTTTAGATAGAGACATAAATGCATAAATCAATAAAATAATATAGACATAATGTTTTCATACAAGAATAAACTCTTTTATTCAATATTAAGATCAAAAGGATTAGAACCTTGATCGACAATCACTCCACGGACCAAGTGGATCCAAGTCCATCAATCCCATGCTAGCTTATCACAGCCAACTTATCACTTAGGAAAGGAGAAAGGGTTGTATAATGAGAAAGGGCTGGAGGAGAAGGTTGAGGCCAAAACTCAGAATAGGATGAAAAATGTGGGCTAAGAAGGGGAAGGGATTTTGACAGAGTTTTCTTATTCTCTTGC
>ML787950.1:370232-411518 GCA_009831015.1 Picea engelmannii | reverse complement strand
TGGGTCTTATGTGCCCCTTTTGAAGAATCTCTCAGATATGATGCATGATTTTGTCATTCTCCATCAACGAGCGTCGATAGACTAGTCCATTAGATAGAGGTGCACCGGGGGTAAGATCAATTAGATGCTTGACTTGGCAGTGTGTCGGTACCCCTGTACGTGATGAGAATATGTCTTTTTATTCTTCCATGATCTCGTCCACTTGCTTTTGCTACAAAGAGAGGCATTGTGTAGAGGCCACAAATGTGGCGGTGACCTTCTGATTATTGTGAGCACGAATCACAAAGAAGACGAACTTCTCGGTCTCTGAAATGACCTTACTTCATTGCTTAGCAGTGATTAAAGAAATAACAGTAAGCAGAGATACCTCTGGAATCCTGTACAGTTTTCTACCCAAAGTAATAATAACACTGTGGGGTCTAAACTCATACACAACATGACGCTTCCACAAATATGGTTGTCCTAAAGTAACATCACAAACTTCAAGGGGAGCAATATCACATAGTACCTCATCTTTGAAAGACTTGATGTCATAGGGAAGATGAAATTGTTGGCTGACACAAAGATCTCTTCCTTGGCAAAGTCAGCCGATGATGTAGGATTGCAGGTGTAGTGTCGTTGGTAGGTCCAGCCACTTGATGACCTCTACTGAAATCAATTTCTTCTTACTACCGCTATCGACAATGAAATGAAGTGGATCCCCTTTGAACCACATTTGCGAGTGAAAGAAGCGTTATCCTTCCTCTGGTTCTTCTGGTTTGCTTGGCCAGAATTTGGTGGTAGTGACAGTGGAACTAGGTTCAACATCGATAATCCACTTCCCTCCTTCAGGATTTGACTCAGAATCAAAATCGGTCTCTGACTCGGAAGCCTTCAGCTCGGCCACGAGGGACTGCTTAGAGCGGCATTATTTGGTATTATGCCAAGGACTTTTATGGTACTCACACCATTTCCCATGTCCTTCTTCGTCTTCTCGTTTCCCTTCATGTGTTGTGGCTTGGACTGACTGTCTTGAGGGTGAACATCTCGACTTTGTCCTTTTCTATGTGGGTTGGAGCTGCCTTTGCTGTGCTTCAGCTGTGAGGGGTTTGTAGATCCAAACTCGTGCCTTTTCTTCTTAAATTCTTTCTCAATCTTGACAATGTATCTATAAGTCGTGTCTAATGAGGCGATGTCTAGGAAATCTATTTTTGTTTGAATGTATCTATGCAAACAACCATGGTATTTGAGCACTAGATGACACTCAAAGTCTTTGATACCCAATTTGGTGCATAGGGTATGGAAAATATTGGTGAAATCTGGTACTGTCTGGTCCCTTTCTTGACGTAGGGTGGTCCATCTGGTGTACTGGTCCTGGTAGCTTCCAATAGGGTAGTACTGTTCTTTAATGGTGTCTTGGAAGGAATCCCATGTAGGGTCCACCAAAAACATTGTAGATTCCTTCACGACCCTTTTCTGAGAGTAAGTATCCCACCAATATTTAACATGGGGAACGACCTTAAGGAGTGCAAAAGTGATATTTTCCCTATCGTAAAAATTGTGGACCGAAAATATCCTTCGAGTAGATTCAACCATTTATCTACAACATCCGCATCTATCAGTCCTTCAAATAATGGAATATCAAAATTTACATGTACCTTGAAGGGGGTTGCATGGCTGCTTGATGAATTGTGAAAGCAACATTCATAATATCAACAAATCTATAATATAACTAATGTGAAAGACCACTTTACTGTATTGGATTAGGCCAAAAAGTATCTCATTCTCCACAATCAAGTTCGATCATATAAAMAAATATTTATCATGCAAACTTTATCTAAGTACTTAACCTTCATCCATTCCTGCTAATGCTAATGCTTACCATTGAGCCATTTAGTCAAATACTTGCTATACACTATAATTACAACTCTTCAATGGAAARAAATGAATAAATATTATGTATACAACCATCTATAGCCCCCTATAGCCTTGTCAATTAAGTACTCCAACAATTGAACAAGTGACAAGATCCAACATGCATAAGAAGAACACATGCAMAAGAATTATGATTACATCTTATTCCCTAAGTATGAGRGGGGAAATACACACTCATAGAGTCATAATTTATTAGGTGTCCAATAAAAAATAAGAGATGCACAATTATTCCCTTTAATACAATGTTCAACCATTCTATCAAACCCTTAGTAAGCAAAGTTGTAGTAACAATCATTAGTATGTTGGATTGGAGAGAGTATGAGCATGTAGGGGGGTGCCAATGCCAGTCTATAAGAATAAACCATTATGGATTCTCTTCATGATTATGGGCTCTTGAAGTTTTTCAGGTGTCCAAACATGTGAAGCTAGAACAAGTTACTGTAGAGAATGATAGGGTATTGGGATCCTAATCAAGACGCTTTTATGATAGATAATGAACCATTGAGACTACAGGTCGAGGACATATACTTCTTCATAGGACTATCATGATGAGGTGAGTTAGTAGTCCTAAAGGGAGGTGGAAGTGGGGGAGCTATTGGTATTATCACTGATTACATCCATATATGTTGTGAAACATGCACATAGAAGGTCAACAACTAGGTGTTCATAGCTACAATCCTTGATTTACATCATAAGACCATCATGTTTACTATAACTTGGATGATAAGAACTGCAACACTACATCTAGCCTCATGTGCACTGGTGCATTATGGCATAGAATGCCTTGGGCCTGTAGTACTCGAGTCTCCATGTCAATGTGACGACCCAACTGATAACTTCAAGGATGATAGCTTGAAGGACATGTAGATAGAAGTCCTTTGGATATGGGAGTATTTTATTCCCTTTCTTTCAACAAAAACTCCTAGCTTTATGTCCATGCATATTTGTACCTCTAAATGGGTTGAGAGGGCCCAAGATCACGAGATAAATAGATCTAAGTAAGCATAGGGTCATTTGTAAATACTTCTAGAGAAGCATAAGGTTGCGTACATGGTAGACATTATTCAACTAAGACACCACCAATTAAGAATCTAAGTTGAATACCATATATTGTATACCAATTGCAATGGATTCAATAATAAATTCAATAACTACACCATACTCGACAACATTATTTGTTACATGGCCAAGGAAATTTCCTCTTGATTTCACAAACTGAAAAACCACCTAAGCCATGGAAGCAAGTTCCTAGGTGAATATGTTTTGTGGAGGACTTAGTTGTTTGAAGTCCACATCTCATATATGTTTTAATTATTCTTTATAGCTATATCGATTGAAGATATTTAATTCGTTGTTCTGTACATTATATATAATCTAAAATATAGCATGCAATATATCACGTGTTCCACTTCATTGACAAACTTGGGTTTGATCTTAGATGGTTTATGTTTCAAACTAAATAATCAAACTTATTAAATAGAACGTGTAATAATTGTTTTAAACTTTTATGGTAAGAAAATTTAAAATACATAGTCACACATCAAATTTAAAATCCAAGTCTATGTTATCTTGTACAAGGGTCACGAGAATATAGTTTATATTTTACAATCAATACAACATTGCGATACAAAGTTGTGAAGACAAAATTGAGATTATTTTAGTAAAGATTAATTTGTTTGTGTAATGTTATTATTTTGTTAAATAGGGAAAACTTGATTTTGTGATAATACAAGTAAGTTATCCTTGGAAATGAATAATTGTTAAGAAAGAAATAAAAATTATTATAAAATATAAAATAAAATTAAAAAACATAAAAAGAAAAAATGAAAAATTAGAAAAAAAGATATAAAGATAGTTTATTTTATTAAATAATTTTTAAATAAAAATCATTTTTTTTTTAAATTGTATTTTTCAAATATATTAAAAAATCAAAATCAAATTATAAATTATTCCAAAATGTAGAAACAATTTAATATTTAATATTTATTCAAGAAATATTTCTACAAATAATAATTAATTCTAAAAACCAAAATCAATTTTATAATTTTATTTATATTACCATTAGTAAACTTCAAAATACACCCATTACATCAATCTCTTTGAAGTCATATGGAAAATCACCTTTGTATTAACCATTATTCGTTGATTCAATAGACGATGTACTCCTTTCCACATCCTTAATGATATTTAAGGATTTCCATATTGCCAATGACATTTAAATATTCATTATTATATCTATTTATATTTAAATATATAATGAATTTTAGCAATTTTATCCACCACAATATAATAAACGTAATTTAATTCAATTGGACATTACAATGATTGTATTTCAATTGGGCATTACTCTAATTCACTTTGATACCATGAGACTTTGATACCATGCATAATGAATATGTATTTAATATAAATTTATATTTATATTTAATTTTATAATATATTTGTTTTAATTAATTAATATTATTTATTTTTTCTTTAAATATAATTAATTAATAATATCAAAAAATAATAACTAAAAAAATTAGATTTATAAAAATTATTATTTTTTTATCATAATAATTTTTTAATAAATTTAATGTTTTAAAATTATCATAAAAAGAGAAATTTTCATTATATTTCAGAATATGTAAATTATATTTAAAATTTAATAGTTTCTCTATCAATATGAAAAAATAATCATAATATTTAAATAAAGTTTAATTTGTTTTTAAATAATTAGTGATATACGTTAGTTAGTTATGTAATTGAAGTTTAATTAAAAGTTATTTTTTTAATTTTAAGTATAAATTATATTGTTCTTCTAATAATGTAAAAAGATGTTATTGAAATGAGAATGGTTAATATTCATTTTTATAGATTGTTTTACAATTTTAAATTTTAAATAGACATTTTTCAATAAATATAAATTTAAATTTTAAAAATTTGAAAAAATAATTCTTAATCCCTTTTAAATATAATTATTCTTACATCCCAAATATTAAGAATAAATTGGAATTATTTAATTTATAAAATTGCATACAGTTTATCCTTATTTTCAATGGTACTTCATCTTTAACCATTTCTACAACATTTATTCTCCAACTATTATATGGGTAAGTGAATATTCAATATAAAGTTCCATTTATTGAAATATATTTGAAATTTTATGGAAACAATGCAAGTTTTTTTTTTTTTTTTTTCTAAGGATAATTGTTTGATATTTGTTTAGGATGTAAGTGCATGAGGGGTGATTTATAGTTTTAGGGGGACAATAGTTCATACCTATGGATTTTTGGAACAATGACTAACAACAATGGAAAAACATATTCTTTATTTCAAGAGTTCTAGTTTTAGGGGGACAATAGTTCATACCTATGGATTTTTGGAACAATGACCAACAACAATGGAAAAACATATTCTTTATTTCAAGAGTTCATACTGGAAACCTCTCAACAAGTCAACGAATTAATAGTTTTGGGAGACTCCAACCTAATTATAAAACATATGATCTAGAATACCACCCCTTCAGACATACATCTAGCCTCCATTTTAGGAAGGATTCAACATATGTGTAAAATGTTTGATGCATTAAAATGGTTTCACATTTTGTTCTATATATTAACAATCAAAGGTATGAATATCTGATACCTTGGTTCACATAAACCATCATGTTGGAAACCAACACAATGCTTGGATAATGGAGCACATGCACCAAGGATAGGGAGGATTAGACTTGTAATGTACTCGAGCCTCCAACCTAGGTCACATCACTACAAATTTTGTCTTTCTCCATACTAAATTTTTTAAATTATTTTAACCTCTTTAATTCTTGGATACCATAACTATTTATGCCCAACAAGGATATGATATCGTTATATAAAAGTATTCCCTAGATATGATACAATTATGTAGGCTAATAAAATGCAGTCATAGACAAGACCATATAACCTCATAAATATAATGTGCATCTTATCCATTAAAATTACAATAGAAATTAAACACATAAAACATGTTATACACATAAATAAAAGAACATATATCATGCAACTTATATTTTATAAAAGCACCAATTGGATACAAACCTCAGATGTTCCACCCAACCATAGACACCTCTGTTTGAGTACTCTCAACAACATGTCACCATTGATCCAAGGCTATGAATCCACCAAGGAAAATAAGCACTCGCTAGGCCAACTAAGGTCTCACAGTTGCACAATAAAAGGCTAGGATGAGGTAACAAAATCTAGCACAGTTCCAACCTACAACCTCTCATTCCCCACATTGTACACAACCAGAAATTAAGAATATATTATTATATTCCTTGGCTTAAGCCCCCTTGACTTAGCCCCTTGTCATAATTCTAGGTTATATTTCACGAAATATACCCTAAGTTCCAAAAAGGTGGGATGAATTCCCAAATGAGGAGAAAGGGGTTCTTTATGTGCCACATGTCAAGTTTAAACCATGCATACATAAAATTTTGACTTAGCAAGAAATTCCATTCCATTCCATCATTCCATGCTTATGGTTACCATTTGCATGGGTGTGTGAGCTAGAGAAGCTAATGTGACCTTGTTACCCAGTGAACCTAAGAGTCCTAGGTGGATTTGGGTGAACAATTCTCTTTGGGTTGCACAGGGAAAGGTTGGAGCCCTAGAGGGAGAATAGTATGGGATAGGTTTTCTTGAGTGTGAGGCCTGGAGGGTGCCTGGAGACTCCATTATAGAATTTGATGTTCTTGGAGTCACAAAGCTCCGATAATTCTTGGCCATCCTTTGTTGAATCCCTGGAAGGGAAGTGGGACAACTCGAGGGACTATATTGTAGACAAGGGGGTACATTTCCTTGGGTTGTGTAGGCTGTGGGGAATGAGAGGCTTTAGGTTGGAACTGTGTTGGATTTTGGTACCTTGTCACAGCCTTTGATTGTGTGACTGTGAGACCTTTATTTGCCTAGTGATAGTTCCTTTGCCTTAGTGGATTCATATCCTTAACTCGAGGGTGACCTACTATTGAGATTACTAGAACAATAATGTCTATGGATGGGTGGAATGTTTGAGGTCTGTATCTAGTTGGTGTTTTTATAAAAGATAAGTGTCATACTATATTATCTTTTATTTCTATGTATACTGTGTGTTAAATGCGTTTAATTTTTGTTGTAATTTTAATGGATAAGATGCACATTATATTTATGAATGTTATATGGTCTTATCTTTGACTGCATGTTATTAGCCTGCATAATTGTATAATATACAAGGCATACTTTTATAGAAAGGTATCAGATCCATATTGGGTACAAATAATTATGGTATTAGAGGATTAATGAGTGATGTTAAAATAATTTAAAAAATTAAGTATGGACAAAGTCATAATTTGTATTGATGTGGCCTAGGCTAGAGGCCTGGGTACATTACAAGACTAGGCCACCCCTGATGATATAGCTTCAGTCTCAAAATTGAAATCATCATGGGGATGTTACTTTATCAAAATGAACAACTAGACACTTTGGAGGCAATGGTTAAGGAGTTGAGTAGGCAATATGGTTTATCCTCAACAAGGAAACAAGAACTCTATCCTTCAACCTTGTCATCCATAGGACCACCTTGAACCTAATTAAAATTAGCCCCAGTTTATTAGGTCAGATCGCAATAGAAGAATCTACACCTTCCCATTGGAATCAAAGAGAGAAAGGATGGGGAAAACATGGTTTTGGAAATAACCCTTCATCTCTAAATTTCTAGAAAGTCTTATTATTTTTAGTTTATATTCATAATATCAAAAGTTTATCTTTGTTGAACTTTGTTGCAAGTTTTATCTGATCCTATACTTAGTTAAACTAGAGGAATCCATTAAGCACTCTAAACAATAACACTATGGCAGACAAAATGTTTTCTACATATCTGATGTAAGTCTTGGCCTCAACCTCTTTTTATAATAATTTTTTTTTCACTATGTGTTTAAAAAAAATATATAATTTTTTGATTTTTTTTTTCAGAAAAATGAATAATAATAACAATAATAGTTTTATATGTGTTTAAAAAAAAAATATAATTGTTTGATTTTTTTTTTCAAAAAATGCAAAATAATAATAATAATAGTTTTAAAAGGTAATGAAAGTTTATAAATATTTAATAAATACAATATTATAAATATTTAATATATAATATTTTCCCAAACATTATGCATTAAAGATTGATATTACAATATTTCAATTTATTAATAATGATACAATTTCTTATTGTTGGGCATATTTAGGATGTCACTCAAAATTTTTATATCGTTTCACTATCTCAAATTACAATCTAATAATGTATTAAAGATATAAAGTTTAACATATGATAAGTGGAAGAAAAAATAAAAAAAGAATGTACCTTAAAATATTTTAACTTTAATCTAGAGCTTACACTAACCTTCTCCTACAGTAAAACTTAGCTTTTCTCTTGGCCTCCATCCATGGCTTCAACCTCTGGAAGGGGTAGATCCCCCACCCTTGGCATCTAAACCTTATGTTCCCTTTTCTCCTCCCTCCCTAAGGTTTAGAAGACCATGTGTCCTAGATTTGTTAAACAAATTGACGAGATACCAAAGGTTCCAATTCACGCCTTGTCCTCTTGTAACCTAATGCTTTAGTTCATTTAAAGTTGTATCATAGGCTAGTTCATAGGAATTTGGTCATTAGTGCGTGATATGGCCCTATGGGTTGATATAAATTGGAAACCTTTGATCAAGAGCCAACTTTCTCATGCATTCTATGATATGAATTTTTTTGCATTTCCGTTTGAAGAGAAGGAGGATAGAGATTTGATATTTCACAGTGGTCCATATTTCAGGGTATTAAAAGGTGTGTGTATTAATTGATGGAATCCATAATTGTATCCTTAAAATGATGTGCCTTCAATAGTTCCAGTGTGGGTTCGACTATTGTACCTACTCCTGCACTGCTGGAATGATGAAACTATCCACAACATTGGAAACTCTCTTGGTAAATATATAGATTGGACATAACCTAAGGATGGTATGAAAGAACATGATTGTATATGTTTGGAGGTTGATAATGCAGAGGTAATTGGGATGCAACACACACACACAATTATAGCACACACCCTTCTACAAAATTTACAACGAAAAAAGAAAACATAAATACTTTTTCCAAATAATGAGGAATCCACTAGAAACTAAAACATTCAAAAACCCACAAATTTCAATACCATTACTTTATTAATTCAATGGAGAGAAAAAATTTATATATTACATCAAGCCTTATCTAAAAAGACCACCAAGAATTGATACCTACATGGTTAAAAACCACTACAAAATCGTCCAGAGGGTAATGGTATGCAACGTGTATGGGCTGAAATTTTGTTTCGCCCTTCCTACGTGCTCACCCAACCTAGAATCTTTTTCTGCAGTCCACCTTCTACGATTTCCTTTCTTCATGGTTCATGGAAACTCTTCAAAATCACACTCCATTTCTTTTAAAAACTCCTCCTCAACTATGAAACAATTTTCCTTCCCTTTAAGAATGAGTTGTTACTCAAACTATCTCTATGTCTTCCATATTGCTTCAACTTCTTTTTGGCCTCGGGTCAAGTTTTTTCCTCTGTGACTCATCATGAATGCATACCAGCATGGAAAAATCAAATGTGTATGACCACAATGTTGCAAATAAAGAAATACTGTGACACTTGCAAAAATTCATTATGTGCGTGTGTTTCAGCATGAGTTTTAGCATGTGTTTCAACATAGCAAGAGTAGCTGCAGGAATAATCAATAGTTCTCATTTACAACAAAATGACTAAATAAAATGAACCACTAACAAAGTCCTTATTCAACTTATTTCCTATTTTCAGAATGGAAATATTTTTGGGTGATGAGGATTGCCCGAGCCCAAGGATGCTCCTGCATCAGACACCCCTGGTAAGAAAAACATGAGCTCCAACTCATGTGTAGATCACTGCTGAAGTGAAGAGTTCTCCACATGTGCTAACTGATATTTAGTTACCCACGATGCATCTTTTGCTCCTTGATTATTCCACTTGATCAAATATTCCATGTACTCCTTCCGACAAGTTTTCTTACGAATTCTGGTAGCAAGAATTTATTCAATCTTCTCCTCAAACTTAATTGGTAGATGTAGTTCCCATTAGTTGAGGGTACCTTCATATTCCCTTCTGTGCCCTTCATGAAACTCATATAGGTCAACAACATTGAATGTAGGAGATATGTCAAATTTCTCTGGAAGTTCCAACTGATAAGAATTATCAGAGATTTTTTTCAGAATTTGGCATGGACCTATCTTCTTGTACTTGAGTTTATTATATGTTCCTCGAGTAAATCTCTCCTTCCTCAAGTGAGCCATGATCAACTCACCCTATTGGAATACCTTCTATCTTCTATGTTGATCTGCTCTTTGATTATAATGGTAATTGTTGGTTTGCAATTTATTCTTTACATGTTCTTGTAATTCATGCATACTATCTGTAAAAACATTCACATCAACACTCTTCTTACCTTCCAAATCCAACAATGCAACCAAATCTACCACACCTTTGGCGATCGTCCATAAAATCTCTGAAATGCACTCTTTCCCATAGATCTATTCACCGAATCATTATATGTGAATTCAACTTGGGCTAATGACAAATCCCATTGAATATGACTCTCTCCACTTAAAATTCTCAACAAATTTCCTAGACTCTTATTCACTACTTCTGTCTGACTGTCTATTTGAGGATGATACGCTAAATTGTAAAAAACATATGAGCCTAAATTTTTCTAGAGTGTCCTCCAAAAATGCCCAAGAAATCTAGTACCATGATTTGAAGTAATACTCCATGGAAATCCATGCAATCTGACCACTTCTTTGAAAAAAAATGCATCTACTTCACTAGCATCACTAGTCTTCTTACACACTATGAAGTGTGTCATTTTTGAAAATCCATCCACCACTACCATTGTTGAATCATGCCTTCTTCGAGTCATAGGAAATCTTAAGAAAAAATCCATATTGATATCCTCCCAAGGTCCTTTGGGTACTGACAATGGAGTATAGAGTCTCGTGTTCTGACTTTTTCCTTTGGCTAGTTGGCGGATCGTGCAACCTTCAACAAAATTTCAAACATCCTTTTTAAATATGGGAGAAAATTACCTCTCCTTTACCAAGGATGCAGTTTTATCAATGTCAAAATATCCTCCTAAATCACCACTATGAAATTCTTTAATGTGATTCAACTGTATGGAACTTCTGGGAATACACAACTGTTGATTTTTAAACAAAAACGCCTCCTGGATATGGTAGTCCATATATGGTGTTATGTCTAAACTCCAAGGCTCCTTACATGCCTTCCAAGATTTTGATAAATCTTCATCTTCTTCATACAATGTCTTTAGACAGTTCATGCTTACCACTTTTATCGACATCATATTGAGTAACACTATCCTCTGACTTAATGCATCAAATACCTTATTGGACTTCCCAGACCTGTGTTTCAACACAAAATAGTAACTTTGAAAAATTCTACCCATTTAATATGATTTTGATTCAACTTACCTTGGTTTTTAATGTACTACAAAGCTTTGTGATCCGTGAACAAGATAAAATCCTTTAGCAGTAGATAATGTTGCCATTTCTTCAAAACTTGCAGAATAACATAAAATTCCTGATCATAAACACAATACTTCTTTCTAGAATCGTTCAAATTCTCACTGAAAATGCAATTGGTCTACCTTCTTGAGTTAGAACTGATCCAATTGTTGTTCCACTAGCGTCACAATCAACCTAAAACAATTTATTAAAATATGGTAATGCTAATATTGGTTGTGTTGTTACTTTCTTATTCATTTCTTCCAATGACTTCTCTGTTGCTGCAGTCCACTGAAACACTCGCTTCTTCATACATTTTGTAAGAGGTGCACATATTTGGCTAAAGTTCCTAATGAATTTCTGGTAAAAGCCCGCTAATCCATGGAAACTCTTCACATTGAATGTGAATCTTGGTGTTTTCCATTCAAGGATAGCCTTCACCTTCTTAGGATCCATTTTCAATCCTTCCTTTGAAACCACAAAACCAAGGTACACTAACTCTTGCTGCATGAATGTACACTTCTTCAGGTTTATCATTAGTTTCTCTTCTTTCAAGCGTCGTAACAATACTCTCACATTCTCAACATGCTCTATTCCGTTCTTTCTAAAAATCAATATATCATCCAAATATACAACCACAAAATTACCCAAAAATGGCTTCAAGACTTCGTTCATCAATCTCATGAACGTGTTGTGTGCATTAGTTTACCCGAACGACATCACTAACCATTCAAATAGTCCATATTTTGTCTTGAATGTTGTCTTCCATTCGTCACCTTCTTTGATCTAAATATGGTGATAACCACTCTTCAAATCAATTTTTGAAAAATATCCTGAACCAATCAGGAAAACCATAAGGTCATCCATTTTGGGAGATGGAAACCGATACTTGATAGTGATATTTTTTATAGCACACAAATCAATACACATTCACCATTCACTTTCTTTCTTTGGAGTCAACACTGCTGGTGTTGCACACAGACTCAAACTCTCATGAATTAACCCTCGATCAAGCAATTCTTGCACTTGTTGATTCACTTCTTCACTCTCTGCTGGAGGCATCCTATAAGGTGATTTATTAGGTAAACTCGATCCAGGAATTAAATCAATTTGATGAGAAATAATTCTCACTGGAGGCAATCCTTTTGGAATATCATTAGCAATAATCTCCTTAAATTCATCTAGCAATGACTTTATTTCTGTAGGTACATCATTTGGATCCTCTACACTTTTCACTTCTTTCAGAATCACTACTAATAGAATGTTGTTTTTCTTTCTTCCTGTAAGAATTCCTTAGTAGAACATAGCATGATCCTACTTCTACTCGTGTTTATATCAACACAATTTCTTGTTGCTACTATTGTATCCTCCAACATTGGTGTTAATTTATATCATTGTCCATCTTTCTTGAACTCATATGTTTTTTCCTTACCATCATGGTGAACTTGTCGATCAAACAACCATGGTATTCCAAACAATATGTGACACACATCCATCTCAATCACATCACATAACACCTTCTCCTCAAAACTCCCTATTTGAAAATTCAAAAAACATTGTTTAATCACAGTCACCTATTATCCCTTGTTTAGCCAAGAAACACAGTAAGGGTTTAGATGGTTCAAACTTGTCAAGTTCAGTTTGTTCATGACTTTAGTGGATACCAAATTTTCTGTACTTCCTCCATCTATAATCATGTTACAACATTTTACTTGAACCTTACATTTTTTTTTTTAACTTTCTTTCGTTGTTCTGGTTACTTTGCCTCTTTTTGTTCAGATTTAAGAAACACTATTCGGAACAAAAAATTATCACCTTGTTCTTTCTCAAGAACAATCACATTTTCTCCAACTATTGAAGCTTTGTTATCCTGTGTGAATTTTTCCTATGCTTCACCTCTTCTCCCTAAATTTTTCCTTTTTGGACATTCAAACTTCTTGTGTCCCTCTACACCACAGTGAAAAAAAGTGATTACATATCTTCCCTTTCCTCTTCTGAATCCTATGCCTCTACCAGCTCCATTTTCTCCTCTTCCACCTTGACCATTGGCATATTCTTCTTCCTTTTCATTGACTTTAGCAGTCCCTGCTTTACCTCATCCTTTAAAACCTCTTCTTCTACCTCTAGGCTATTTTTTGGTTTCAATATTTTCTTCTACCTTCATGGAAACTTGATAAGCTTCATCAACAGTGTAGAAATAGTGTGTGCTCATTTCATACTGAATTAAATACTTTATCCCATTTACATACCTTGAAACTCGTTGGAATTCTAGTTCCTTGAGGCATACTCTGAGTGACAACCTAAAGAACTCTTCAGTGTATTCGCGGACATATGTCTCCCTTTGTCTGAGCTTCTGAACTTGTAGGAACAATTTTAGCTAGTAATCGATAGGAAGGAATTTATCTTTAACCTCGATAACCATATTCTTCCAAGTTATGATTTTCTCTAGTTGATTATTCACTCTATCCTTTTGCAGCATATCCCACCATAGTGTTGCATGGCCTTTCAGTTTTGTAACAAAAAATCTTACCCGATTTGGATCCTGAACATTTGCATGCTCGAAGTATCTTTCGAGTTCTCCAATCCATTCAATGAGAATATCATCTCTCAGACTACCATCATAACAAGAAACCTCAACCTTTGCACTACCCCTATTACTCAAATATGAAATCAGTCTAGTTGTTGGGTCTCTTTCATCACCGTCCTGTTCATCTTCGATTTCTTCTTCTATCTATAAGTATACTTCATCATCTCCATTCCTAAAATTTTCCAATTTCTCTATTCTTCTTCTCAAATTTTCCAATTCTCGATTTCCTGCACCTCCCCTTCCTCCTCCTCTCCTTCACAGTGACATTCCGTCAAGTTGTAGGTGTCTCACCAACATCCATATACCTCACATGGTTCTATAACTCAAATTGACTTCCAACACTCTTGTTGAGAAACCACCATGAACAGGTATTTTGTACCCTATCTCAGAGAAGCATATTAGATGCTAATGCCAAAGAATAACTGAGCTATGATACCACATAATGCAGAGTTAAATGGTATGGAACACACACATAATTAAAACTAAAACACTCGAAAACCCACGAATTTCAATACCATTCATTTATTCATTAAATGCAGAGATTTTTTTTTATATTACATTGATCCTGAACTAAAAAGACTGCCATGAATTGCTTCTTGTGTGGATAAAAAAAATACGAAATCGTCCAGAGGGTAATGGTCTACATGTATGGGCTGAGATTTTGTTTCGCCCTTCCGGTGTGCTCACCCAACTTGGAATCTTTCTCTCCATTCCACCTTCTACAATTTCCTTGATTCGTGGTTCACCAACCCTCTTCAAAATCATGCTCCATTTCTTTTTAAAACTCCTCCTTGTCTCTAAAAGGATTTTCCTTCCCTCCAAGAATGAGTTGTTACTCAAACCGTCTCTCTGTCTTCTAGATTTCTTCAACTTCCTTTTGGCCTCGGGTCATTTTTTTCCTCTGGGAATCGTCATGAATGCATATCGTCATGGAAAAATCAAATGCGTACGACCAAAGTGTTGCAAATAAAGAAATATCATGACACTTGTAAAAATTCATTATGTGCATGTGTTTCAGCATGTGTTTCAGCATGAGTTTCAACATAAAAATATTAGCTACAGGAGTAATCAACAGTTCGAATTTACAACAAAATTAATAAATAAAATGGCCCACCAACACAATGCTTATTCGACTTATTTCCTATTTGCAGAATGGAAATATTTTTGGGTGATGCGGATTTCCCAAGCCCAAGGATTCTCCTGCATTAGTTGACCTCAAAAAGGGTCTCCCTGAAGCAATCCATCTAATTTTGGACAGGCGCCCGTACCTCTGAAAATTTTATTATGAATAAATCCCCTTCAAATGTAAGGAATGCCATGAATATGGACATTTCACTAAAACGTTTTCGAAGGAAACTTAGGATTCAACACTCACCAAGGGTCAAGAACAATGGAAACATCCCAAGACAAGGAGGCAAGGTGTGAAGTAGACTCAATATCCCAACCAAGAAATAAATTATCCCCAAAAATCTCCACCCAACCCCAACCCCTCTATCCACCCCCATTTTGGGGAGAATCCAAAGAATAAATTCCCATAGATTATCCAGAATCAATACGATTCCCTGTTGAAAACAAATGAATAACCCCCCCTCAAGCAAAAGGAAGTCTCCACTTCCACTCTCACTAGTGATTTTGCTAATCTCAATGATGAGTATTTCCTAGGTGAATTCCCTTCCCTTGAAACCACCATTCCCGTCCACTCCATTTTTGAAGAATCTCCTCCCATAAAACCTAGTCATGGTTTTGAAATCTCCACCATCCCAAAATAAGGTGAACTTCCAGATATATCTAAGGAAGAATAAGACAAACAGACAACAAAAATCACCCCACCCAAAAAAACAGGGAGAAAATCAGACAAGCATAAGAGGGATATGACAATCAATAAAGAAAGAGACCTAGGCATTCAAGCACTTTGGATGAAGTCCTTATTAAGGACCTGAGACGCTCCATAATTCAGGGTAATTCCTTTTCTCTAAAAGAGGGAAATCCCAAACCAACAGGTAAATGATTAAAATTATTTCCTGGAATTACAAAGGGCTAGGGCGTGAATGTAAAAGAAATCTAGTCAGAGATTTAGTCATAGGAGAGAAACCCCATGTACTCATGCTCCAGGAAACAAAAATGAAGGATTCAAATATCCTTCAAGAAAGTCTATTTATTTGGTGTTCTAGTTCCATAATAGCAACAAGCTTGAGAGGTGCTTCAGGAGGCCTCTATACTCTATGGAACTCTCGAATATTCAAATTTGAATTTTCTCATGTCACTCAACACTAGATACTGGTAATATTAATCCACCTTTATTTAGGAAAATTTCTTTATTTAGTTAATGTTTACATACCAAATATTTTTAGGGATAAAACAACCTATTGGAGCACTTTAATGGGGCTCCTAGGTCAGAAGTTATTGTTATATACTGGCTAGATATTTTAACACCATTCTCTCCCAAAAAGAGAAGAAAGGCGTTGTCTTGTTCATGACCATTCCAGAGAACACATGGAGGATTTAATAGCTTCCTTAAACATGATTGAGATAAAACCCTCTAAGGGATTCTTAAGTTCGAAAAACAAACATCTTGGTCCTAGTAATATTGCTACTAGATTGGACCATTTTTTTATCAGTTGCTCCTTCCTTGAAGCCTCCTTTTCACTCTCCTCTTTCATCCTCCCTCAGGTTGGCTCTAATCATAATATAATTTCTCTTTCCCTTTCTCCCCCTTAAAAACTTGGCCCCATTCCCTTCTTCTTAAACCCCCTTTGGCTACAAGATCCTTCCCTCTTTAACATTGTTTCCCAGTCTTGGCGCTAACGGATATATGTCTCCTTGGTCCATATTTAGGAGAAGAAATTAAGAAACACTAATTTCTCACTCTAATATTGGGAAAAAATTCACTATAATCCTTCAGAGTCCCAACTCAAATATTTGATGGATCAATTAGAAGAAAACAATAAATTTTTGAAACTGAATAGTCTCCCAGATCCTGATAGGTAAGAAAAAGGATACCTTCAAAAAATATCAAAATGATCTACATTCAAAACAAGAAAGACAGAGGATAAAATAAAGAAGTTTTTGTCTCAAAGATGGAGATAAAAAAACCAAGTACTTACACAGGTAATATGAAGAAAGAATATGTGAAAAAAAAGTCGAAGAAATAAAAAATTTGGATGGGAAGGTTGTCACCTCATTTGATCAAATTAAAGAAGAAACTTATCAACACTTAGAAGGGATCTACACTAAAGAGGGATGGGTGGATCAAAGGGATAGTCAAAATATGTTATAAAATTTCCTATCTTTAATCAAACAAGAGGACAATGATCTCTTAAACCAACCCATCACAGAAGAACAAATTTAGCTAGTTGTTTTCCAAATGTCTTCGGACAAGACCCTTGGTCCTGATGGATTTTTCCCCATTTTTACAAAATTTGTTGGCACATCATTAATTTTGATCTAGTCAGAATGATACAATATTTCCATCGCTCTTTCAAGATGAGAAAAAGTACTAACTTGAATTTCGTAGCCATTATCCCAAAGGAAGTGAACCCCTCCTCCTTTTCTAGGTTTATACATGTATCCTTGTGCAATGTCTCTTACAAGATCATCTCCAAAATGATTGTTAATCAGTTAAAACCTTTTCTCCCCAAAATTATCTCTCAAAATAAAGGTGGTTTTATTGAGAAGTGATAGAATGTCGACAAAATAATCTTGATGCAATAGGATATTCATTCTAGTAAATACAAGGGATACAAATGGATTATCATTAAGATTAACATGGATAACTCCTTTGACAGAGTAAGGAACAATTTTCTATATGTCATTTTGAGAAAATTTGTGTTTGGATATATCTTCATCAACTAGATTTCTTCTTGCATTGGGAGCCCATGGATTTATCTATTAGTGAGTGGTAGACCAACAATATTCTTCAAAGTCACTTAAGGTTTGAGGAAAGGATACCGTCCCTCCCCCATCCTCTATATCTTACTGGAAAAAGTGTTGAGTAGAAGACTAGACAAGTAAAGAAGAATGGAAAACATTCTAGGCATCAAAATCATTCATGGGTCCAATAGAATTAATCACTCCAAATTTGTCGATGATACCCTCTTAATAGGAGGATCCTCCACCATTATATCCACAATACTCAAATAGGCATTGGACACATTTAAAATGGCCTTTATAGGTCTAATAAACGATGCTAAATGTCAACTTTATGCCTGGAACATGAGTAAAATATATCTTGAAGCTATTGTCAGGATTCTCCAATACCCTTACGAAGACAAATGGCACTCTTTTAAATATCTATGGATTCCCCTTTGTCTCCATTCTCTCCCATCCTCGGCATGGCATCACATCGTAGATAATCTTAAGTCAAAATTTATTTAGTGGGGAACCCAATGGATCAATATTGTTTCCTATATAATTCATGAAATCAATGCTTTCATCCCTCCCCATCTTTCAGTTTTCATCTCTCCTTACCCTTTCCAATATCAAATATTCTATTTCTTACGAGATTCACTATTTTTTTGTGGCACGGTGGAAAGACCAACCTCAAACGATTTCATATGGTGAACTAGAATATAGTCCAGGCCCCTAAGCTCCATGGTGGCCTTTAAATAATAGACCTTGCATTCTTCAACTCAGCCTTGGGAGAAATTTGTTTATGGAGAATCATCATGGGGAAAAAATAATGAAGGGAAAAAAATTATTCTCTTCAAATATCTTCTTGGTCCAAGACTTTGATGCTTGGATAGTGACCCTCCCATTTTGTAGGGCTCTCAAATTTTGTGGCTCCTCAAAGCCTCAATCATTCTCTTGCAGATCCATATGAATTGGATCCATAGTAACGAGAAACTTATCAATATGTGGTTTGATAGCATCATGGAAAATCCTCCTCTTCTTAAAAATCAATCTCTTTTTCCATTGAAATTATGGTTTTCGAAATAAGGAAACTTGCATGAAATTTCCTTTTGTGATCAGTCGTCTAGTCACTCAACTGGTTGGTCTCTTGGTGTTGTTCCAGGTTTAATTCTTGATCAAGTTATCTCTTTGTTTCTCCTCCTCTAGGGTTGTTTACCTCAACATTTTTCATTCAAAGACTCTAGTCGGTAGGGATCAAAAGACTACACTGTTTGGAAAGGTTATGAATTCCTCATTGCAAACTCAGGCCTCCCACCCATAGCTACTTGGGAGAATTCTATATGGAATATGGATGGATTTCCAAAAACAAACATCTTCTATTGGACTCTTTCCCATGAGAAAATTCTTACTAGAGAAAATTCGGAAAAATAGGGCATCCATGGCCCACACAGTTGTCTTTTATATTGTTCTTCACATGAGTATTTATTGTCCTTTTTCCATATCTATTTGGTAGGATATTTTTCATGGGATAAGTTACATGGTTATTTGTTCCTCTTTAATGGTCCACATTTTTAGTCGATGGTATTTTATGTATCAAGGATCATTTCAAACAAGGCCCTCTTCAAGCGGGTTTTGTTGGTGCTTCCTAAATATGTCTATTGGAAAATATTGATAGATCATAACGAAGCTCTCTTATATGATTTCAGAATGCACCCTAAATCAATAACATGGAAGTTCATTCCACTTTTTTTAGAATATCTAAATTCCAAACAACTAAAGTCGCCCCCTCTAAGTAGCTAGACATTCAAGAATCCCACTAGATTGATAAATTTTCTTTGAAATTTCCCCCCTCTATTTCAACCAACCCCAACTCATGCTAGTGTATTCATCTCTTATCACATGACTTCACCTCATGGATTCTCTCCCAAACTTATCACATTATTTTCTTTGATGGTGCCTCGAAAGGAAACCCCAGGGTGGAAGGAGTGGGAGGGGTTCTCTATGGTCCTCGAGGATATATTGAACTTACCTACTTCTAGAGTCTAGGGATATAAATCAACAATCAAGTAGAGGCCTATGCCCTCCTGCAAGGATTAAGGAAAGATAAATCTAAAAATGTACAACAAATTACCATTCTTGGAGATTTGAAGAACACAATTATCCATATGATGAAAGGAACTCTCCCTAAATACTTGTGACTCAAAGCCATACTCTAGAGGATTAGAATGGAACTCTAAGATGAAACTCAAGTGGAGTTTCTTCACTTTTTTCGACACAATGATTCCATAGCTGATCAATAGGTCAACTATGCTACACATGAAACTTAAGGGACCCTATCTTTCAATGGTTTCAAATGCACCCATCCAATCCCCTAGTGATTCATTCCTACCTAAATGTATGTTTAGCCCCTATTTTCATGGCTCTCACTTACTCCTCTAGTTGCCACATGTCTCTCCTCGGTATTCTTCTTGTTCTCTCTTCCACCCACTCTACCTACATCAACCCTCTGTTTGTCTCCAGGATCACATGTGTCATCACATGTCATCCTCCGTATTCCCTTGGGGGGTTATTCATCACTGCCACCCTTAAGCTTCCCATTTCTATTATTTCTTATGACCTCCCACCTTCCTCAAAACTCTCATTCATATGGTTCTATGTACTTTGAGATTCCTCATAGGTGGGTTAGAGTTTGTTCCAATGACAATGAGTGAGTTCATGTGTCTTAGCCATCATTTCTCGAAGTGGCCTCAGGTGCAGAAAGGTCATATTGTTACATACATCTTCTCAAGAATTAGGTTGAAGCTATATACTTCTCCTCCTCGAAAATAATTATGGTATGGAAATTCCTAGAGTCTGGGTTCAACTTTTGGTAATTTTAGAGATTGGTTTCCCCCCACATTAGCTCATTTGTTAGGATTTGGACTCTGATAAGGGTTATGGAACATAAATATTGGATTGGTTTGAAGGCACATATTGATAATTTGGTTATGGAAATGGATGAGATGAGAGAATCAATGCAAGCAATGAAAATTAGGATGAATGGCTTATCATCCCAGGTCATCAGTAGTTTGGATATCCTCATCCAACACCATCAATATATTCAACAACTATAAGATGAATGTGGAGCGTTGTGTAATCAATTTCTAGAATTTTTGGAATGAACTCACTAGTCTCATGCCTCTCATTCAAATTCAAGCCACTTTGATGGAGCTTCCTCTCTAGATGACCAATTCTATATCTCATACTTTAACACTCCTGCACCAACATCCTACCAAGAAGAATATGCGCACCCCCCTTAATATGATAAATGAATGCATTGTATTTTTTTATTTTGTTTAGGAGTATTTTGGAAATCTTACTTTATCAATTATATTATAGAAACTTTTGTTTTGATCTATTGGGTCCTCTATAGTTCTTGGGGAACAACTTATTATCAATGGCTAGAGAGACTCAATATATGTAATTTTTCTATTATGTTATACTTTTGTTGTGAGTTTCCCTCACAACCTTTTATATAATATTAAATCTACCAGTTTTGGTTAAAAAAAATATTAACTTTAATGTACTATAAAACATTAAGATTTGTGATGTGTGAAGGAACATGTAACATTAATGAACTTAAATTATAATAAAAAGGCAATAAAATTCCAAAAACCACAAAAATATCAATTACAAGGAGTAAAATATTTGTTGATGATTGAGAAAAATATACATAGTTTTTAATAGTCCTAATAATTCTAGGAAACTAATCAAAATACATAGATAAAAGTGTCAAACCAAATAGAACAAGCACGAGAGAAACATAGTTGCTAGTACCTTTAAAAGTGTTGAGAACACTCCTTGAAGTGAGTAATAAAGATAGGTGAAACTTGGTTCTAAACAATATCGTTAGAATCCAAGAATCGATCACTAAGATCAGTTGAGGAATGTTAGAATGATCTTGTCAGTAAAATATAAATATATTAAATTCAACACAAAATACAAACATAAACAAGACTAAAGCTCAACTTCTTTTGTACTCAGTCGCACATTGGATAGATCCGTCTACTAAATTAGCTTACTTCCAATAATAAAGGTGTAAATGATGATAGGTAGACAATCCTTTGAACTATATATTCTTATTTGACTAATTATATTTAATGATGAGTACTCATTGGTTAAAATTTGAAAATGACAGTTATAATTATTAATGATGAACTTTGAGCATCATTAATAAAAACACCATAATTAGATTGTACCAAAAACATGGTGTGTATACATAAAACCATAGAATTTACACAATAATTTCATAATTCCACCCATACCATCATATTTCCAAACCTTCTATATAATCAATCATAACAATTATATAAAGGTGCTTCAAGTTTGCCAATATAATTTACATGAAAAACCTTATTCTATGACTTTCTATTGTTTGAATGCTTGTTTTGCAAAGAGATATTAGTCATGGGACATTAAGGGTTGCAAATAATGTATGTAGGATGGACTTCTAAAACTGTAAAATTTTAGGCTTGAACATATTTTTTATGCAACACATTATAACATCAAGCACTGTGCCTTTCATATCATGCATATCCATGTTTACAACTTGACTATTATACCATTTTTTTTAAACTAAAAGCAATGTCAAAATAATTTGACGATTGCGCATATTTGTTTCATATAATAGGGAAACACACTATTATGCATTGTCCCTTTTCCTTCACGGTTCTCTTTTATCCAAAACAAAATTTTGATTTTATCAAGGTTTCTTTCATTGTTTATAATAATTTAAGGTCAAGACAAAGCTAGACACCAAATTGGTGTATGAGACCCCTTGTTTGTGGGACAAGGGACCCCCCTCCTCCCAACGATTTCACTGGTAAAGTATATGGAGGTATACATACCATACCCCCCTTTGCATTTGAACTTGTGACCTCTCACGAGGAAACACACGTTCTTAACCATTAGGCCCACTCAGGTTGTATATATTCATTTACGGAGTATAGCTTTCATTTAAGTGTTAAGGAATTTGACGATGGTCAACACATTGGTAAATATGAAAGGCGCCAAAGATATATCTATTTGTACATTGGATTTTGCATAGTTGATCAAGAGTTGGCTTCCACTTATGGCTTGTTCCCATTTTCATGGTTACATGTGAGATTGGTGCTTATGCATCTATGCTCAATAAACTCAAATCAAATGCAACCTCTGATTTATCTACCTTTGTCTTTTCCTTTTTGGGAATGGGAGAACGAAAGAAATGAGGTCATATGAACTTAAACAATGATGTAAATTAAAAGGCAGTGTAGTATTAAGACATTGTTGTGATTGATGAATATATTCTTATATGGACTTATTTGGAAAGTAGGTCTTCCTAGAGCCTTTGCCTTAATTCTTTGGATTTGGTCACTTTTAAGTTAGTTGGTTAACATAATAAATTTAGTATGGAATTTGTTTGATTCCTTTGCTTTTCTGTTTATTTAAATCCCAAAAATGGTACAAAATAGTAAACAAGATACAACAAGCAAGAATATTATGAATTTTAATATTTATTAAAACACAAAGATTCAATTATGGCTGGTGATATGAATTTTACTACCTCTCCTGAGGAAGTTTGGGGACACTCAACACAAAATGACTCTTTGGCGAGGTTTTTCAAAACACCTTTTCTAAAGAACAATTTAGTGGATTTAGCTCTGGTGGAGACTGTGCCTACATGGCGAAATGGTAGGTCTGGTGATGACAACATTGCAAAACGTCTTGATCGGATCTATGCTGTTGAGGATATTTTACCTACTACTCAGAGGTTTAGGACCTGGGTTGAGTTTCCTTATCTGTCGGATCACGCGCTAGTTCTTCTAGAGTTTGGGGTTGGTTTCCCAGCTGCTGCCTATCCTTTTAAATTAAATCCTGATTGGGTGAGAGATGATTCCTTTGTGGGGATTGTTCGACAGGTCTGGAATGATTCGAACCATCTTCATATTACAGGATCACAAAGATGCTTGGTTTGGAAATCGTCACTTTTAAAATCTAGAGTAAAATTATGGGCCAAGGAGAAGCGTTAGAGGGAACAGTCTAACTTGGCTAAGATTGAAGAGGCTCTTGAATATAGTTACAAACATCAGACTCTGGGAACTACATTAGTGGCTAATGCACTTGCTATGTCCAATATTGAATCAGAGAGAAAGAGGTTATTATTGGTGGATGAAGAAAGATAGCGACAAAAGAGCAGGGTGATCTGGATAAAGAGTGGAGATAAGAACACTAAGTTCTTTCATCATTTTGCTAGTTATAGAAGGAACAATAAGTTTATCTGGGAGATAAAAGATTAATTGGGGGGTAGTCATTAAGGAAAACAAGCCATTAAGGAAGAAGCAGTCAAGTACTTCAAATCCTTATTTAGTGATACATGCCAGAATAATCTAGAGGAACAGATTGGCTCTATCAGGTTATTTCTGACTTTTGTGAATGAAGCTGATGTTCATAATTTAGAAAAGGAGGTGGAAAAGGATGAAATTTATGAGTTTCTTAAGGGATTTTCCAGAGATAAAAGCCACAGTCCTGATGGATGGACAATAGAATTTTTCTACAACTTTTTTGATTTAGTCGGGAAGGACTTGGTAAATATGGTAGAGGAATAAAGAGTAAGAGGAGAGGTAATCAGTTCGATCAAATCTAATTTTATGGCTTTGATACCAAAGTTTAACAAACCTTCTTCTTTAATTGATTATCGAACTATCTCTCTCTATAACCTTTGTTACAAAATCATTGCAAAAGTCATTGCAAAGAGACTTAGGCCTATCTTGTCTCAGGTGATTTCAGAAGAGCAGTTGGGCTTCCTTAAAGGAAGGAAAATTTTGGATACAATCGGTACTGTGCAGGAATGTCTTCACGACATCAAATAAAAAAACTTCAAGCTATAGTCCCAAAACTTGATTTAAAGAAGGCTTACGAATGTACCAACTGGGATTTCCTAAGGTTAATTTTACTTCAAAGTGGCTTTGGGATCCATACAACAAACTAGATTATGGAGTGTGTCGTCTCCACTTCCTATGCTACTCTGATTAATGGTGAGGCCTCCAAGTTCTTCAAGAGTAGTAGAGGTCTAAGGTAGGGTTTCCCGCTCTCACCCTTACTCTTTATTCTTTTCATGGAAGGTCTCAGTCTCTCTTTAAAGAAAGAACAAGACGATGGTATGCTTATGGGGATTAATGTGTCTAGATTGATAAACATTTTCCGACTTTTATTTGTTGATAACATTTTAATTATGTCTAGAGAGACCCCAGCTGAATGGGAAAAAATTGAAGAGATTCTACATGTTTTTTGTCGAGCTTCGAGTTTGGTTATAAATGTTCAAAAGTCTATTTTCATGCACTCGAGAGTTTCTCTGGAAAACCTTCAGTGTTTAAAAGACTTACTCATGTATTCCAGTAAAGATCTTTCCTTGGGTTTTAAATACCTGGGCTACCTGCTGAAACCTGATAGCTATAAGATAGAGGACTGGAAATGGTTAATTGATAAGTTTGAGTCTAGGATTAATCACTGGTGTAATAAGTGGTTCACTCTGGGGGGGCACTTTGTGATAATTAAAGTGGTTCTTGAGAGTCTACCAGTTTACTGGATGACTCTTGCTCATATTTCAATCTTAGTGCTCCACAGGATCCGTAGACTAAGTATTTATTTTCTTTGGTCTGGGAATAAAAATAAGCATTGTTATCACTTATGTAGCTGGCTAACAATTACCAAACCAAAACATCTTGTAGGTTGGGGTCTTCGGAACATTTTAGTTTTATATAGAGCTCTGGCAACGAACACTCTTTGGCATGCTTTGATGAAGTCGGGCATTTGGAACCGGGTAATAAAAGATAAATATTATCCACATGTTTCTGTGGTCTCTTGGCTGCAATCAGCTGAAGTCTTCTCATCTTTTGGCTCATAGTCTTGGAAAAACATTTGAAACACCTTACCAATCATTCTTCATTGGTTGGCTTGGAAGCTAGGTTCATGGCATTCAATTATAGTCAAGAGAGATGTCATTCTGGGAATGGGACATGCTTCCTTTTTATCTACAGAGTTGATAAATGAACTAAACAAAAATAATATTTTTTATTTATATCAGGCGAGCTGACCCACTTTAAGAGGTATGTTGGGACATAATTGGTATAGGAGTAACGAGCTGGGTTTGTTGGAGGATCTAGCATTGGAATGGGAGAACTACAAAAGACACTTGCTTGAATCATGTATTGTTTTAACTGAGAAGAGGGATGAGCTTATTTGGTTACGAGATGATAAGTCTGCTCACATTATAGTTAAGAATGTTTATGTTGCTTTTTCAAACAAAATGTGGAGATTTAAGATAAGGGGCTAGAGAATGAAATTATGGAAATGGGACTGCTCCTAGAAACAAAAATTGTTTTGCTGTCTCTTAGTGGAAAACAAAATTTTAACTTGGAAAAATCTACAGAAGAGGGGTTGGAGTGGGCTTGGTATATGTTATTTATGTAAAGAAAAAGGAGAAACTAGAAAACATATATTTGTTAGTTGTTATTTTACTGTTTTAGTATGGGATATAGTTAAAAAATATTTAAAACTTTCTTTTGGATGGAATGGTAACTCGATGATTGACTGTTTTCAAAATTGGGCATCACAAAATTATCTTTTAAAATCTCTTCCTGCTCATTATGGCTGCAATATATGGTTGGATAGGAAATGCAATCTTTGAGGATAGATCCCCTTCTATGCAGATAATAGTGCACCTTTCTTTAGGAACTGTGGGCACTACGTGTAAAAAGCAACCTGATCCAAATCCTAGGCTTATATCTACTTTCCTTCCTATAGATAAAGCTCATGCCTGGTTTGATGGTGCTGCACAACAAAATGGAAATATTTGTGGAGCTAGAGGAGTTATTAAGATAGATGATCATTTAGAGTACAGGTGGACACTAAATTGTTTAAGGGGAACTAATACTAGGGCTGAGCTCATGGGAGCTTGGGGGACTTTAATTCTTGCCATAAGAATTAATATCCTTGATTTACATGTTTTGGGGGATTCCAAGATCGTCATTGATTGGATTAATGGAAAAGGAACAATAATGGTGGCAAATCTCGATGGTTGGAAGAACAGAATCAATGATATTATCCCTCTTTTTAGATCCATTTCTTATGCACACATTTTCAGAGAAAGAAATAAGGAGGTTGACAACCTCTTAAAGAAGGCTCTTTTCATGTCCAAGGGGAATATTTCTTATAGTCATTGGCTTGAAGTTCATGAGGTCCCTACTCTCCATCTTAATTTGTGTTGATTGTTATGAGTCTCTCTCAGTGCTAGTCTTTTTGGGACTCCTGTTTTTGGTTCTTTCTATTAGCTTGAGTGCCTTATGGAACAAAATGATACTATTTTTGTAGTTTTGTTGAAGATGTATGAATGATTAGAACTCATGGAGGTCTATAAGCCTGCTTCCTTTATTTTGATTTTTGTCCTACAAAACATAATGTTGTTGTCTATATATGGACCGAATTGTAAACGTATTATATCATTATTAATATAATGTGAAATTTTCTCTGGAAAAAAAAGAAAGAATATTATTAAGATAAAGATACAACATATTTACCAAATAAGATTAAATTATCAAAGAATTTAACCATAGATGGAGATAACTATATCCCATAGTGTCACCTCACTCATGGATGAAACAAATCATTTCAACATGCACTTTCCCCATGTGGAATCTAGGGAATACCATCAATTTACATATAGCATAATGCATGGCATCTAGTTGTGGACTGAGAGGTAGCGATGAGAGTTACGACTTTCGAATATGTTAAACCTTATTCTATGGATTTGAGCACGTAATACCAACAATTCATGGCATGTGAGAAATTGATGGCCTACAATATTCTAGATAATCGTGGATGAAGTCCAAGGCCTCTAGGTTTCTACATCTAGTAAGAAACTGAGGAAATTCTCCTATTATTGAATTTATGTACAATCTTAGGTTCTTTAGAGATTGCATATTGCTGAATTCAAGAGGGATGGATTCAAGATAATTGTTACCCAAATCGATAAAAGAGAGTTTTTGACATTTCACAAGATGAGAGAGTATGGGACTGGTTAAGCTATTAGCAAAAAGTGATAGATATGTCGAATGGGAAATATTTCTGAGCTTGGTTGGTATCGTGCTGGATAAATAAATTAGTCCCCAATATAAGTTGTTGTAGGTTTATGAGTTTTTCGAGAGAAAGAGGGATATTTCCTTTGAACCCATTCTTCCTGAGATCAATCGTCCTTAGATATACCAAAGACGATATCTTGTAACTATAACGGATTTTGTTTTTTTGTTTATGATCCATTTTTGAGTGCCAAGGATTGTTTTCGATGGATGATTAATTGCTCAATTTATTACCAAATCCCATTATGTTATCATTGTATAGAAATGGCAACCAAATCTATATCAGAGTAAAGAAAACAACCTGGTTCATGCTCATCTAATTTAGTGATTAGCATAGAAGAAGTCGATGCATGGGTTAAATATGGGGTACCCAAATCCATGATATAATTTTTCATATACAATTGAATATGAAGTAAAATCTACAAGATATGCAATTATGAAGGCCTATCTGGAAGGAAAAGGAGACGACCCATATTTCCATTGATACAAAACCTCTTTCTTGGGTGCTTATAGACCCACATATTGAAAGTGTACGTTCCTTTGGGAGTCAAGCTTATACTTGAAGACAAGCTAACTAATATGGTTTATTTCATACTTGGCGAGCAGATCCATAGGATGATGATATTGAGCAATAGTACAAGTCAACCATGATCAATAATTTACCTGTAGCGAATCATTCAGGTATTTCACATTTCACCCAAATCACAGTCATTATAATAATACTGCACACGCACATAGAAGATTAGATACATATGGATTGACAAACATAAATTATGATTTTTTCACTCCTAAAAATAATTTTGTTAGATGCCTTCTTGAATCTATTTTTCCTTTCAGCTAAACATGATAAACATATATGGGACTTTTCCTATCACCCGTAACCCGTGATCACTATTTTTATTATCCTACTTGTCCTCAGCTCTCTATAACATGTTCATCAATATTTTTGTACTCACCAGAGTGTTTCACAATAGAAATAAATAATTTCTCAGTTTGTATAAAACATACTAAGGAGGTTGACATGCAATTCGATGTGTGGATATCCTAATAGTATTGTATAGAGAATTCAAAACATGTATCCACTTTTAATGAATTCAAATATGATTGTTTTAAATTTTAATATAGGTTTATTGCATGCAATGTATGATCAATACAATTTCATTAACTTATGGTCATGTGATAATTACATGATTTCCCAACGGAGTAGATAATTGATGCAGAGAAGTAGCGCATATTTTCCCTTGTCGGCAGGTGGGAAAACTCTATCCTCACTCTCATTATTTCTTCCATGGAAGAGTCAATAATTCCATGAATTGTCTCCAATGCTCAAACTCTCTCCAACACTCCAAGTAGTCCTTCCCTCACAAGAACCAACTTTTCGGGGTATGTAAGAATGTAGGTATACCTTAACCATATAGCTTAATGTTTTTTCACAGTCGCGTGCCATCCTCTCATGGAAATTGCAAAGGATGCATGGAGATTCCATGAGTTGTTCACTTTTGCAAACTAGTAGCATATAATCACAGTTACTTCAGCATTCAAGGAAGTGAGTGACAGATTAGGGGATGCACTGCAAGCCTCAACTGCATTTCAAGCCTCAACTGCATTGATTTGTAGGGGATGGACTGCAAGCCTCTACTACAATGCAGTTTCAAAAAAAGTGTGGTGTGGGCCGTTGAAGTGGCCAATCACAAATAAGTTTATTAAAATTAATTTTATTGTTCTAACAAACATTTAAAATCAAGAGTTCACCACCTGATGCAGGAGAATCGCCAGTAGCAAGCGAGCACAGAGGTGGAGGACAGCTGGCATGAGCGCAACACATTTTTTCACATGTTGAAAATATTTTGAAATATTTTGAAAGACTAAGGAAGGAATATTAATGAAATAGTTAAGGAAGGCATACGCGCATTTATGAATAAGTGATTGTAAACAAATCTTGAGCAATCTTCTCTCATCTGTCAATGTAAAAGGAATTTATGCCCAGTTAATGAAAGTAGGTAGATTTAAATTCCAGATTAGACAGTTTTAGGAGCAGGAGGGAAAACAACTATAGACACCCTTGTCTTTGTATCATTGTATCAATCGAAGAATAGAGAAGAAGAGAGTTGTAGAAGAAGAGTTGTAGAGGAGAACCCATGTACAAAATCTTGAATTAATATATGAAGCTTTGATTCAGACTCATGGTGTTATGATGTTTTCTGTGTATACATGCTGAATGGTCTGCTTACAGTTTCTTACTCTCTCTGTCATGCATTTGTTATTATGCTATGTATGAATGTATGTTTTCATGTTGAATGTTTAAATTCAGAGAGAGAAAGAGAATGAGTTTCAGTTGTTTCTCTTCCTGAGAGAATTTCCTGCAAGGAGTGCGTGACAAAGGTTTAGAGTTTATCTCTGAAAGCTCAGGAGAGATACCGTTATTCTCATTCCAGCAGAAGTGCAAGACAAGCACAAAAGACGTGCAAGGTCTGCACAGGCTGGTCGAGACCTTAGAACTTATCAACTAAGGTTGAGAGATTGAATGACTGTTGTTGCAGAGAAAGTGCACAGAGTTGGGAGTTCAAGTACGCTAAAGTATTTGAAGGATTGCCGCAAGGAGTGCGTGCAGGAGTCTCCTTGAATACCTGAGTTTGCGAAGAAAGATCAGAAGGGTTAGGGCATTTGAATCATTCAAGAGAAAGAAGGAAGCTCAAGTCGTTGTGCAGAAGTCACGCCCCAGAGAAGGATCGTAGAGTCGATTTTGAGCTAGAGGTTCTTGAGGAGGAAACTGAATGGTCGAAATTCTCTGAGGAGAACTCCCGAAATAGCGAGGACCGTAGGATCCAAGAAAATTGCGGGGGAAGTTAAGCATTGGACAGATCCACCTTTGAAAGGTAGGATTTAACGTGGACTGTTGATTTCGATCATTAGACCGTCGAGATCATTTCGGCATTTCGGGGGTCATAAGTCCGAAGTGTGGACGAAACCTTTGGTTGATCAAATCTCCAAAATGAAAAAAGAGTTTTTGTGTATAAAGGCGAAGAGTGACAAGTTCAGAATTTTGGAACTTTGAAATTCGGGGTTTCAGAGGTCCTGAGGGCGAGTGATTGGGACGCAGCGGGGAGGAAAGCCTGAAATCAGAAATCGCAGCAGGATATTTGTTAGCATTTTGGGAATCGACGTTTCGGCATTCCCGTTGATAAGGAGCATAGAACTCCACATAAGAAGTACCGAAAACGTGAAACGCAAAGGAACTATGGAGGAGCGTTTCGACAATTTAGATTTCAGGACTCCGTGAGTCAAGAGATAGAGTTGCACATCATCGCAACTCCTGAAATCATGATGAGTGGAAAGTCAAAGTCAGTGGTGAGAAGGGTCTGGTGTTTGGTATTTTGGGTTTCGGAAGTTGAAGAGGTAAGGCGCTCGACAACAGGATTCGTGAACTCGTTAAATCTAGTATCTCGAAAGGAAAAGGGGAAAGTCCCAATGTCAGTTGGGTGTTGATCGTGGAGTTCATGCCAGTGCAAAGATCACGTGAGAATAACTTAGAAGGACCTGTGACATACACTCAGTTGGGTGTGTGAATAAATTTCCCGAAGAGGAAATTGAAGAGCCAGTCAGACTCTGAGAGGACAAAATTGAAAGATCCTGTGCAAACTTCGACCTGAGGGTTGGGGTACCTACGTCAATGTGGTATCAGAGCGAGTAAGAGTTATTTTCTTTCTGTAGCAGAGAAAAGAGAAAATATTTGCAGCCATGCCGCCGAGAAGGAGAGAGAGGCCAATGCCTGATCCAACAGTGGAAAGGGAAATGCGTGAACTACGTGCTAGGCTTGATGCCATGGAGACAGCACAGAGGTGCACAATCAACGTTGGGGATATCAGCGAGGCTGAAAGTGAAAATGAAACTAGAAACGAGGGAGAAGAAGTTGCAACAGATGAACGCCTATTCAGGGTTGTTGCGAGGATAAGTGCTAGGGAAAAAATGGAGATTCCCATGTATGAGGGAAACCTGGATGTTGAAGAGCTTCTAGAAAGGATTAGAGATTTGGATAAATATTTTTATTATGAGGATATTGAGGAAGACAAAAAGGTTAAACATGTTGTCACAAGACTTAAAGGACATGCAGCATTATGGTGGGATGAACTGCAGGCTGACAGACGTTGCAAGGGCAAGCAGAAAATCAAAAGCTGGGATAGAATGGTCGCAAAGATGAAAGACAAATTTATACCCAGGGATTATCAAATTAATCTATTTCAGAGAATGCAGAATTTGAGACAGAAGTTGAGTTCAGTAAAAGAATACACTGAGGAATTCTACAAGATAAACATCAAAGCAGGTCATTGAGAAAGTGATGATCAAAAGGTTGCCAGGTACATGAATGGTTTGTGATATGACATTCAGGATGAGATGAGCATGATGAGCCTTCGTAATGTGGAAGATGCTTATCAGATGGCTCTGAAAGCTGGAGAGAAGCTGAGCCGAAATCAAGGTCAGAAAGGCCGAGGTAGAAGTCAAGCTAGAGGCAAAGAAATTGCCCAAGACAGAACTCAGAGACCTCAAGAAGAGGGGAAGAAACATAAAACTCAACATGAGAGAGGGGGAAGCTCACAGAGAGGGCAATATGCTGATAGAAATACTTTTCCTTGAGCCAGAGGAAGAGGGAGAGGCAGAGGAGGTGAAGTGAAGTGTTTTTTCTATGGGAAAAATGGGCATAAATCTTATGAGTGTCCAGATAGGAAGAAAGAAGGTGGTGAAACTCACATTGCCAAAGAACAAAGACAGAATGTTGAGGCAGAAGATGCTAAGGGTGGAAGATCCTTGATGATGAGGAAAGTTCTCTTAACGCCAGAGAAAGAGGCAGAGAACCCAGCCCAAAGGAACAAACTGTTTCAGACTACGTGCAAGACCAAAGACAGGGTATGCAAAGTCATCGTGGACAGTGGTAGCATAGACAATCTCGTTTCTACAGAGATGGTAGAAAAGATGGAGCTGGAGACTATTGAACATCCAAGCCCATACAGAGTTTCATGGCTACAAAAAGGACATCAGGTAAATGTCGCTGAACAATGTTTAGTTGAATTTAAAATAGGAGGATATAAGGATGAAATACTATGTGATTTCATTCCCATGGATGTTTGTCATCTATTGCTAGGTAGACCATGGAAATATGACAGGAATGTGATTCATGATGGGAGAAAGAACACATACACCCTGGAGAAGAATGGGAGAACTCACATGTTGTTGTCGATTAAGGATAAATAAATGAAACCATAGGTGAGAAACATTGTACTTCTGATGAGTGGGAAGGAACTTCTTATGGAGGTTAAGAAGAAGGAAGATACACAATTCATTATGGTCAGGAAGCCTAGAATTGTTTTAACCAGTACAAGAGTGGATGATTTACCAGAGGAAATCCAGAAGTTGCTAGAAGAATTTGCTGATATAGTAGTGGACGAACTGCCTTGTTCATTGCCATCGATCAGGAGTATAAGTCATCACATTGATCTTATACCTAGAGCTAGTTTACCAAACAAAGCAGCGTATAGATTGACGCTGCAGGAGAATGAAGAAGTTAAGAGGCAAGTCCAGGATTTGATGGACAAAGGATTGGTTAGAGAGAGCTTGAGTCCATGTGTTGTTCCAACAGTGCTGAAGCCAAAGAAAGATGGAGGCTAGAGGATGTGCACAGACTCGAGGACAATCAACAAGATTACCATCATATATAGATTTCCTTTGCCAAGGATGGATGACATGATGGATTGCTTGAGTGGAGCAAGATTTTTTTCAAAGATTGATTTGAAAAGCGGATATCATCAAATTCATATGAGAGAAGGTGATGAATGGAAGACAACATTCAAGACGAATGAAGGGCTGTATGAATGGCTTGTTATGCCATTTGGCTTAACAAATGCACCTAGTACTTTCATGAGATTGATGAATGAAGTCCTAAAGGATTTCATAGGGAAATTTGTCATCGTATATCTTGATGATATACTGATTTTCAGCAATATAGAAGCTGAACACTTGAAGCATTTAGCTACAGTGATAAGGAGATTACAACAAGAGAAGTTGCTGATAAATATGAAGAAATCGTCATTTATGAGGACATAACTCATTTATTTGGGTTTTGTTATCTCTGCAAATGAGATGAAGATGGATCAAGATAAGGTAGAGTCGATTAAGAATTGGTCATCACCAAGGAATGTATTTGAAGTTTGAAGCTTCCATGGATTGGATAGTTCCTACAGAAAATTCATCCAAAATTTCAGTGGAATTAGCGCACTGATGATGGACATGGTGAAGAAAAGACACAAATATTTTCATTGGATAGAGGAAGTAGACAAAAGTTTAAATATGCTGAAGAAGAAGATCACAGAACAACCAATTCTGGTGTTTCCAGATTTTAGCAAGACGTTTTAGGTCAAGTGTGACGCAAGTGGGTTTGCAATTGGAGCGGTCTTGAGCCAAGACGATAGGCTGGTCACATACTTCAGTGAGAAACTGAATGAGGCGAAGGTTAAGTACTCTACATATGACAAGGAATTTTACGCGGTCATACAAGCATTGAAGAAGTGGAGACATTATTTGGTTCCTAAGGAGTTTGTTTTGTACAGCGATAATCACGCTTTGCAATTCATGACTCAGTAGGATAAATTGAACCAGAAGCATGAAAAATGGGTTGAATTCATGTAGAATTTTACTTTTGTAATTAAGCATATTTCTGGAACTGCTAACAAAGTTGTTGATGCTTTGAGCAGGAAATGTTTGCTTATGCAGGAATTCAGAGTCAAAACTTTGGGGTTTGATAACATCAAAGAAATGTACAAGGATGACCCAGATTTTAAGGAAGCGTATGAGGCGTATAAGAATCCAATTCTCAGGGATAGAAGCCAATGGACCGAATATATGATCCAGGATGGATTGTTATTTAGGGGAAATCAGTTATGTATTCCAAAATGCTCCATGAGGGAGAATCTTCTGAAAGAAAAACATAGTGGAGGATTGGCCGGACATTTCAGTCATGACAAAACGTTCTCAAAATTGAGTGGCGCAGATTTTTGGCCAGGGATGAGGACAGATGTCAAAATATTTGTGGACATATATAGAATTTTTCAGCACACAAAGGGGAAAAGGTAGAACACGGGGTTATATCATCCATTACCCATACCAGAAAGGCCGTGGGATGTAGTAAGCATGGATTTTGTATTGGGACTGCCAAGGACACAAAGGGGAAATGATTCAATATTTGTGGTGGTAGAAAGATTTTCAAAGATGGCACATTTCATGCCATGCCAGAAAACCAGCGACACAACTCACATTGCGAACCTGTTTTTCAAGGAAGTTGTCAGACATCACAGATTACCAAGAAGTATAGTTTCAGATCGAGACACCAAGTTCGTGGGACATTTATGGAGGACTTTATGGAAGAAGTTGGGGACAAATTTGTCATTTAGCTCATCTTATCATCCTCGGACGGATGGGCCAACAAAAGTTGTGAACAGGAGCTTGGGAGATTTGCTAAGGAGCCTAGTGACTGAACACCACAGTCAGTGGGATCACATTCTACCATAGGCGGATTTTTCTTACAATGATTCACTCAACAGAAGCATAGGGCAGAGTCCATTCCAAATTGTGTATGGAATGCAGCCAAGGGGAGTTTCTGAATTGAAGGATTCAGAATAGAACTAAACTAGAAGTGCTAGTGCAGAGGATTTTGCAGAGTCAATGAAGGAACTTCATAGCCAAGTGAGGGAACGTTTGCAAAATTTGAGTCAAGAGTATAAACGTAGAGCAGATCAACACAGGCGAGAACTTCAATTTGAAGTTGGTGATCTGATTCTTGCACATCTGAGGAAGGAGAGGTTCCCAAGGGGAACATATAACAAACTGAAAATGAAGAAGATTGGACCATGCAGAGTCATGAAGAAATTTGGGGCAAACACATATGAGATTGAATTACCCGATGGGATCGGAATTTCACCAATATTCAACATCTTAGATTTGTACCCTTACAGAGCTGAAGAAGCAGGAGAAGATAGTGAACAGATAGAAGTTTAATGGACTAAACAAATGCCTGTAGCTGAAAAGCCACAGATGGAAAGTATACTTGACGAGAGAATCAACAAGAGGACCAAGAGAAAAGAGTATTTTGAATACTTGGTCAAATGGAAGGGACATCCAGTTGAAGATGCCAGTTGGGAGAATGAAGCAGAGATTCAGAAGCATGGACAGACCATGCAAGAACTCATGAATAGGAGTCCATGAAAATTTTCAAGTGAGGGAGTATGATGCAGGAGCATCGCCAGCAACAAGCAAGCGCAGAGGCGAAATATAGTTGGGATGAGCGCAACGCATTTTTGCACATGTTGAAAATGTTTTGAAATATTTTGAAAGACTAAGGAAGGAATATTAGTGAAATAGTTAAGGAAGGCATACGCGCATTTATGAATAAGTGATTGTAAACAGATCTTGAGCAATCTGTTGTCATCTATCGATGTAAAAGACATTTATGCCCAGTTAACGAAAGTAGGTAGATTTAAATTCCAGATTAAACAGTTTTAGGAGCAGGAGGGAAAACGACTATAGACACCCTTGTCTTTGTATCATTGTATCAATTGAAGCATAGAGAAGAAGAGAGATGTAGCAGAAGAGTTGTAGAGGAAAGCCCATGTACAGAAGCTTGAATTAATATATGAAGCTTTGATTCATACTCATGGTGTTATGATGTTTTCTGTGTATACATGCTAAATGGTCTGCTTATAGTTTCTTACTCTCTCTGTCATGCATTTGTTATTATGTTGTGTGTGAATGTATGTTTTCATGTTGAATTTTTAAATTTTGAGAGAGAAAGAGAATGAGTTTCAGTTGTTTCTCTTCCTGAGAGAATTTCCTGCAAGGAGTGCAGTGAAACGTCCACAAGGGGTGTGTGACAAAGGTTCAAAGTTTATCTCTAAAAGCTCAGGAGAGATACCATTGTTCTCATTCCAACAGAAGTGCAAGACAAGCACATAAGCCATGCAAGGTGTGCGCAGGCTGGTCGAGACCTTAGAACATATCAACTAAGGTTGAGAGATTGAAGGACTGTTGTTGCAGAGAAAGTGCACAGAGTTGGGAGTTCAAGTACGCTGAAGTATTTGAAGGATTGCCGCAAGGAGTGCGTGCAGGAGTCTCCTTGAAGACCTGAGTTTGTGAAGAAAGATCAGAAGGGTTAGGGCCTTTGAATCATTCAAGAGAAAGCAGGAAGCTCAAGTCATTGGGCAGAAGTCACGCCCCAGAGAAGGATCATAGAGTTGATTTTGAGCCAGAGGTTCTTGAGGAGGAAACAAAACAGTTAGAATTCTTCGAGGAGAACTCTCGAAATAGCGAGGACTGTAGGATCCAAGAAAGTTGCGGGGGAAGTTAAGCGTTGGACAGATCCACCTTCGAAATGCAGGATTTAACTTGGACCGTTGATTTCGATCATTAGACCGTCGAGATCATTTCGTCATTTCAGGGGTCATAAGTCCGAAGTGTGGACTAAACCTTTGGTTGATCAAATCCCCGAAACACGAAAATAGTTTTTGTGTATAAAGGCGAAGAGTGACAAGTTCAAAATTTTGGAACTTCAGAATTCGGGGTTTCATAGGTCCTGAGGGTGAGTGACCGGGACACAACAGGGAGGAAACCTGAAATCAGAAATCGCGGCAGAATATTTGTCGGCATTTCAGGAATCGACATTTCGGCATTGTCGTTGATAAGGAGTAGAGCACTCCACATAAGAAGTACCAAAAACGTGAAACACGAAGGAACTGTGGAGGAGCGTTTCGAAAATTCGGATTTCGGGACTCCGGTAGTCAAGAGATAGAGTTGCACATCATCGCAACTCCCGAAATCGTGATGAGTGGAAAGCTGAAGTCAATGGCGAGAAGGGTCTAGTTTTGGTATTTCGGGTTTCGAAAGTCGAAGAGGTAAGGCGCTTGACAACAGGATTCACGAAATCGCAAAATCCGGTATCCTGAAAGGAAAAGGGGAAAGTCCCAATGTCAGTTGGGTGTTGATCGTGGATTTCATGCCAGTGCAAAGATCACGTGAGCATAACTCAGAAGGACCCGTGACATACACTCAGTTGGGTGTGTGAATAAATTTCCCGAAGAGGAAATTGAAGAGCTAGTCATACTCTGAGAGGCCGAAATTGAAAGATCCTGTGCGGACTCTGACCTGAGGGTTGGGGTACCTGCATCACCACCAAAGGTATTTAGACACATCCCTTCACTATGAAAGAATGAGAAAATTAAAATATAGATTTGTAATAATTTAAAAGGTTTTTAATTTTGAAAATATTATAATTAATTATATATTTTACAAAACTTTGAAAATGTTTCTTAAAATGGACAAGGTAATATCATTTTGTAGGTTGTGTTACATCGCCCCGATTTCTATACTACCTACTTTGGAAGGTACTAATAAATTAAATATATTTTCTTTTTTCATTCACACTTTAAAGTCATAATGGATATTTTATAATTATTGACATGATTATGAGTAGAATAAAGAGAAGACATTTTCTTTTTCCATTCACATTTTAAAGTTATAATGGATACTTTTATAATTATTGACATGATTATAGTTATAATAAATTTTTAAATCATTGCTCTATGCAATAATGAAGGAATCTCCTTGAGCCTTCTAATTAGAATTATAATTTGGATTAAATCCTTGAAACATAATATTGAGAGTCTCTTTCATTCACATCCTTAAAACTAATTATTCAATCATTTGAAAAAAAAATGTAGCAATTATGGATGAAGGATTGTTGACCATGTTTGAGAGGCATGGGATCACCACAATTTTGTAACATTTCCCATAATACGAGAGAAAAAATATTTAGAATCTCATTGGGGAATTATTATGGTTCATATGAGTTAATTTTGGGGTCACCAACCACTCTCGCCACTTTACAAAAATGAACAAAGGGTGGCATTTACTACCTTTCCATCTTTCCTCCATACAACAACTCTCGTCACTTCACAAAAACGAACAAAGGGTGGCATTTACTACCTTTCCATTCTTCCTCCCTACAATAGTCTAGATCAACACGTGAGAAGGGGAAGATGCATATTATGCCTCCTATAAGGTAGTAGTCTAGATCAACAAGTGAGAAGGGGAAGAGGCATCTTATGCCTCCTATAAGGTAAGTTTATGTAATAGTTAAATAGCATTGCAAATACTATAAATATATGTTACATCATGTAATCCTACTCTAATATGTTCAAACTCTATTTATATTATGGCACATGATTGCGTATTGACATTTCATCAAGAAATGAAATGGTTTGAAGATCAAAACAATATAGCACAAAACCATTCTTAAAAATTTCAAATGACACAATGCAATGAGTAGTTATGTGGACAAGATAAGATATATGTTTGTTGTAAAATATATACATTTAATAGAATTCACAACCTTCCACCATTTGTGTCTCTTTAGTTTAATTGATTATGATTATTTATATAAATAAGTTCGCTAAACCAATGAGAGGGAATGCATTCCCCTATTTGTATGGTATGTTGTGTGAATCCATGATACTTAAACAACACCAACCAAAGTTTTTCTTGTCAAAACTATTCTTATTACCAATATATGGTATCAAACCATGAAAACATTTTTTCTTGTAAACCATCCAACAACATTTCAGTTGATAAAAATGAAGTTTAATGGAAATTCATTATAATGAATTAGTCTTATTAACAATATAGAGTATTAAACCAAGACAAGTGTTCTACTTATAAGCCATCCAAGAACAATCCACTTGATAAAAATAAAATTTCAAGTTTAATGGCAGTTCATTATAATGAACTAGTCTTATTACCAATATAGAGTATTAAACCAAGACGAGGTTTTTCCTTATAATCTATCCAACAACAATCCACTTGATAAAAATAAATTTTAATAGTGAAATAATATAATGAATATATGTTTTTAAAAAACAAATATAGATCATGATGCAACTTTTTATCTAAAATGTCAAAATCACCTTAACATAGATTTGAAACATAAAATCATTTTATTGATTAATATTACACCAAAGTATTTAAAACTTTAAACAACTTATCTAAAATTTATTGCACAAGGAATAAATATGATGTGACAATGCACCAAATGTTTAGTGATGAGATGACTTTCAATTCTTTTCATCACTACTACTTTTAATAAAGATAAGTGGTGATAAAAATTATTGCACAAGAAATAAACATGATGTAATAGTGCACCGAATGAAAATGGAATTAACTTTCATAGAGGATTTTCAAATATTTTTCATCAATATTACTTCTAGTGAAGAAATTTTGTGATAAAAATTATTGCACAAAGATTAAACATGATGTAATAGTGCACCAAATATTTATTGCTGATCTTTAACATACAAATGAATTAACATGTGTTGAAGTCTTTATATTCTTAATACTTCTAGTTTTAAAAATAATATTATGTAAAAATAAAATCATTAAAAATAAAATATTTTTCATTTATTTTATATTAAAATATGTAAATGAATTAACATTTGTAAAAGTATTTATATTAATCACACTTCTACTTTTCATCTAGTAAAATTATGATAAAAATGAAATCATTAAAAATAAAACAATTTTTATTAATTTTACATTATATATTTTAAAAAATTATGAAAAATTTATTATAAAAAAATAAACATAACGTGACAATGCACCAAATGTTTATTACTGATTTTAAACATGTAAATCAAATTAACCTCTATAATTTTTTTTCTATTCTCGATCATCATTATTGCTTTTAATGATGTAAAGTTATTGTATGTCACATGGATCTCCCTACTGTAGAAACATAAAAATAATTACCCTTCATAACCTTTTTATATGTACCTATCCTCTAGAAGCAAATGCATATCGAAGCTTGTACTTTTCAATTGTCAAATTTCAATTTGATAGTTCGAAGCTTGTGCTTTTCAATGGTCAAATTTCAATTCAATAGTTTTTTAGGAAATAATAAAAATCTTGGCTACTCTTTCAATATATGACATTATGTCAAAGATGGTTTAAAATAAGTATGATTGCATAAGCTTTCAATAATTTTATGGATATAAAGAAGTGAATATAGTATATCTATGATAATCATATGAAGTAAGTAGATCATATCGAATATAAGATAAGATAATGGTAAATAAACATAAAAGTAAAAGGTTGGAGTAGAAAATATGTACATTATTTAGTAAAAAAGTTTTTG
>ML787950.1:322306-352911 GCA_009831015.1 Picea engelmannii | reverse complement strand
ATCCTTCAAAAGGATAAATGTTTGTAGAGGCCACTTATTTGGATATGGAAGAAATAAACCTGTTGTACAGAACCACTATGCGAGAAGAGGATTATGTCAACCCAACTACAAATGGGGTACTCAGTTGGAGTAGCATTACATCATGTGCTTCCGAATCAGACACCAATTTGGAGAATTGACAACAACGATTACATGCAGTTTCCACAAGAAGGTGTGCAAGAATAGACCGCATAGTAAGATGACACAATGGAGGATGACACCTTCATAGGAACGACCTCATCACTTTATCCATACATTGGAAGGGATCCTAGGGAACTAGTACATAGACCAGGAGATGTGAAGAGGCACTAAAAAATGGATAGGATTACAATATAATTTTGTAGTAACCTTCTCATTTGAAAATGAGAACCCCAACATTGATTCAATGCTGAAACTGATAAGAGGAGTGATATTTTTTGATGAACTGGAAGCTGAAATCATAACTAAATATCAATGAAAGAATAGACAGATAGTCAAATAGTTACTCTCATGTTATCATGTCAAAGAGGAAGCACCAGTTGAAGATGATCTATGAAACATTCATATTACAAATATTAAAGGAGAGAGAGAGGTGGAAGGCCCATCTCTGGAGTCAGAGGCATTTTTTACACCAATCAAAGTTAAGAAAGTAAATGTTGAGACAAATGAAAATCCTAAAATGGAAAGTATTGGAGACTATTGGGATGAGAAAACATTAGAAATAATAATGAAGTTATTGTGCGAATATAGTGACCTATTTCCAACAACCTTTGCAAATATGAAAGGAATAGCAGGGGAGCCATGTGAGATGAAGATACCCCTCAAACATGAGGCTAGACCTATCAGACAGAGACCTTACAGACTGAATCCAGTGTATAAGTAGAAAGTGAAAGAAGAAATTGACCGAATGTTGGAAGTTGGAATTATTGAACCAATAGAGGAATCTGAATGGATGAGTCCCATGGTAGTCCAAGAAAATAAGCAAGGGGGGAAACAGATTTGTGTAGATTTGAGGAAACTCAATGATTCTTTGTTACATTACCATTTCCCTACCCCTTTTACAAATGAGGTCTTAGAAAACGTGGGAGGATAGGAAGCATACTCATTCACAGATGGATTCTCAGGTTACCATCAAATCAAATTAGCTCTAGAGGACATGTATAAGAATACGTTTTCTACAGAACGAGGATCCTACTAATATATAGTCATACCCTTTGGATTGAAAAATGCACTAGTTATTTTTTCAAGGGTAGTCATAGTTTCTTTTAAGGAATTCATATATCACTTTATAGAAGTATATCTGGATGATTGGACTATGTATAATCTTTTGAAGGACCATGTAGAAGTGTTAATACTAATGTTGGAAAGATGTCAACAATGTCATATATCATTAAACATCAAGAAATGTATTTTTGGCACACCTTTTGGGACATGGTTGGGACATATAGTGTGTAAACATGGTTTATTGGTTGACCTTGCTAATATTGAAGTCATTGTGAATTTACCACCACCAAAGTCAGTGTGCTAGTTAAGAGAAACACTAGGACATACAGGCTATTACATGAAATTTATAAAGGGGTATGCGCAGATTATTGCACCAATTGAAAAATTGTTAAAGAAGGACACTAGATTTCAGTGGAATGAGGAATGTCAACAAGGATTTGAAACTTTAAAGGAAAATATGGTAACAAGACCTATATTAGTATTTCCATATTGGGAAAAGACATTTCATCTGCACGTAGATGCATCAACATAACACTTGGAGAAATTATGGTGCAACCAGGAGTAGGGGACTTAGACCATTCAATATCCTTTGAAAGAAAAAAGTTGTCAGAATCAAAGCATAATTAAAACACCACAGAAAGAGAATGCCTATCCATGGTATATGCACTTCAAAAATCCAGGCACTATTTACTAGGTAAACACTTTAAAATGTTCACAGACCATTCTACCCTCAAATATCTAGTCAACAAGCTAGTGTTGGGGGGGAAGGATATGTAGATGGCTATTATTATTCCAATAATTTAATTTTGAAGTGATATTCAAACCAAGGAATCTGAATGAAGGACTTGATCACCTATCAAGGGTAACCAATGGAGAATAACCTACTAACTTGGAAGACAACTTCCCCGATGCACAATTATCTTTAGTACATGAAGCTGATGAATATTTCGCTGATATTATTGAATACTTAAGTACATGGGTTGTGCCACGGGAATTTAGCACTGCAAAAAAGAAAAACATGGTAGTCAGAGCAATAGACTATCAACTCAGTGCAGGTCATTTATACAATATGGGAACAAATAACATTTTGAGAAGGTGTGTATTGGAACATGAATGACCCATGATCTTAGCAGAAGATCATGAAGGTATATCTAGAGGTCACTATGTAGGAAAATATACCGTGCAAAAGGTATTGTGTGCAGGATTATGGTGGCCAATAGTCCATAAAGATGCCAAGGAATATTTACAGAACTATGATGTCTGTTAGAGGGTTGGAAAACCCAATAGAAGAGACGATATGCCCCTAAGACCACAAGTAACTCTATAGGTATTTGAAAATTTGGAAATAGACTTTGTTTGACCTATTATCCCACCTACAAAAAGGTCAGGAGCAAGATATGTCATCACCGCGACTAAATACTTAACAATATGTGCAAAAGAAGCACCAGTCAAAGAATGTAGCATAGAGAAAACTGCACACTTCTTATTTGAGCAAGTGATCACCAGATTTGGATGTCCCGGGATTTTGATGAGTGACCTAGCACTCATTTTATTAATAATACTATCAGGGATATGACTAAGGAGTTTGAAGTCTATCACCAGAAGAGTACACCATATCATCCTTAGATAAATGGAACATTATAAGCTTTCAATAAGATTTTACAAAATGAATTGACTAAGATCTGCAATGATAATAGGGATGATTGAGACTTGCAAATACTAGCAGTACTATGGGAATACATGAACACATGAAAGAAGTTGATAGGATAAACACCATTCAGATTGGTGTATGGATAGGAAGCAGTTTAGAATTTTTGGTACCCAGTCTCTACGTAGCAACAATTACCAACATAACAAAAAAAAGCACAGTACAAGAGAGGTTAATTAAATTAATGGAAATGGAAGAGGATATGATTCTAGAAGGATTTCACTAGGAAGTACAGAAAGAAAGGGACAAATCCCGACATGACAGACATATTAAAAAAAAGAGCTTTAAGGAGGGAGACCTAGTTCTTCACTTTGATTTTTTTTTTGTAACACCCTAGTAATTTTAGAATGCATTGTCTCAGGCCATATGAATTAAAGACCTTCATAGATGGGGGATCTGTATGACTAAAGGATTTGGGAGGAACATAATTGAAAGGAATGATCAATAGTAGTCGAATGAACCTGTACAGGGACAATCAACCTACTAACTCTTAAAAGTTATAACACAATAAGAAAGTCATGTATATAGTTTATTATAGCATATATTAGGAAAAAAAACTGATAAAAAGAAATAAAAAGTAGAAAAAGAAAAAGAAAATGGAAGATAAAAGTAGAAAAAGAGGGAAAATACAAAATATTGGGAAATATCGTGCACACTAGACAGTGAAATCAACTTGAAAAAAAGAAAAAAAATTATTGTGTGCAACATATGGTTGATATAGAGTAAACACAACATGCCAAGGGAAAAGTAATAGCAGAAACACACCATGCACCGAGAAGTTACAGAGCACTAGAAAACATGCTAACAATCGGAAAAGAAAAAACCGGCCAGCGGGATAAAAAGGAGCGAACTGAGTATTTATGAAACTTAATGAAGCATACTCGAGAAGATTTAACACATTTATGACCATCAAATAAAATTCTCCAAGAATATTTAGGGCATCTATGACACACCGTATATAACTAAAATGCAGTCCAAACGATACTTATTGTGAATTTCAATACCCGCGGAGATAAGGAGCACAAAAACAGGGGTTGAATAGGTGAGTTCAGAGATCTTAGTAGCCAAAGTTCAACCAAAAAAGGAAGAATTAACCAGGATAGAAAACATGCAGTAGCCACTAGTCATCGAAAGAAACTACAGAGGAAGAAAAATATTTTACACAAATAGAGGGAATCGTCGATAACAACGCAATTCCTTTGCCACAAACCAAACCAGTGAGCACCACACTAGTGGAGAAAGAGGGGAAGACCCAAAATATGGTTGGGATGGACATCAAATCATAGGGTATTGCATGGGGCCATGACCTATTGGCAATAGGAAACCCACAACAACTTCCCAGGGCTGAAGTAGCCCACAAAACAAATGGCGTTGATAGTGAAAGGATAGAATCTGACGGGCAAAGGTCACAACCTATGGTAGGGTCTGCACAACATGAGAAAGTGCAGCTCAAATACATCACGTGGAAATCAGAGTCAAGCTGGGAAGAAAGAGAACCAAAGGTTGGGATGTCTAGTGCATCAGCACAGAGAAAGGGGAGACAGACCATCGCGTGGTCACTGCGTAAGAAACCTAACACCTCTATAGTTTTTCCACACATTCTAGATGGGGTTCAAGGCACACCAAGTTTACTTGGCTACATTTAAAGGTTATGATACATATACCACAACGTGTCTGAAACCAGCAAGTTCCCATAATTTTCACAATAGATGTATATGGAGAGCCTAGGCACAGGGTCATTAGGATATCTAGTGCTGCAACCAAAGTAGGGGGTAGTAGGCTTGGTAAATACAGGGATTATTAATTTTTTGGATATTCCTCACTTCGAAAGGGGGAAAGACGTGAAAAACTACATCAAGCAGTTGTTGGCGATCCTACATAGAGTATTTTTGTGGCTGAATGAACTTGTCTCTATTGATGTAAAACTAATTTCATTCATCATAGGACTGCCATCAAATGGTGAGAATCCCACACAATACATGGATGATAAAACCAAGGAAAAGGCACTTGCATAAGAAATGAAGAAAACCTATGGGACAGAAAAGGGATCATACAACATTATCATAAAGCAGATCAGTGATGTAGGAACCAAGATGGCAACAAAATTGATGGCATGCAAAATCCTTCAAAAATGTCTCAAGGAGGAGGTCCCTATAGGGGTTTTCGAAGCAGGAACACAGTGCGCAAATGACACCATACTTAGTTAGGCCCCATACTTATTGAATATATTCCTAAATGACTGCAAAGATGCATAGGAATTGGGAACCGAGTTCCGCTACTCTTGGATCATCATACTGATAGTGTTAATTGGATGGAAAGAACCTACCTATTTATATTTATGTGACAGAGTAGGACAATGTCGCGCAACATGGTACACATCATTGAGAAGCACTACTTATTCAAAGGGGATAAGTGGTAATGCCAACACTTTTTATCGGTATCTCAATGACATCTAAGAGAATATAGCCAATACTTGGAGAATATCTCCTGAGGTGGTTGCAAAGTTCCAAGGGATAGCCAAATTTAAGGCTACATGACACAATATGTCGATCTAGGTGCGCAGGGATCCAGAAAAATAATGGCTACAACTTCAATTCTGCATCAACGTAGAGGAAGTTGAATGGTAATAAAATACTGGCAGGATGACTGGAAGATCCCAGTTATCACTAAGGACATGCCCAAAGTAAAATAAGTTGAAGCAGGGTCATCTAAGACATTTGCAAGGGGAAGCATCACAGCCAAGAAACCAACACAACAGACAAATCCTGGCCCAAAACCAACACAACAAAATAAGGGTAGTACCCCAAAGAAGGATGGGTAGATAGGAAAGAAGGAAAATGTCCCCATGTAGGAGGAACAAGGAAAGGGGGACACAACAACATAGGATCCCCGACAAAAACAACTTCGCAAGAGGCAAGGCCACCTAAATGACCAATAATACACATAGGTGGGCTAGGAAAGAAGGTCAAGGCTCACAAAGTCATCCTAGAATACACAATCACCGAGGATGATGTTGATTTAGTCATAGAAAGGGTTCAGGACCATGCAATGGAAGAGTATGAGGAGGTTGAGAACCAAATATAAAGGATAATGAAGGAGTTGGCCGACACTAAGTAGGTCTAGAATAGATACAAGCAACACAACTACAAAAGAGGGGAGCATAACCGATTCCTCGATCGACAGAATAAGGGGGGGAAAACCATGCATAACAAGGAAGAAACAATCCAACTCGTAGCACAAGAAAGTCCTAGGTTCCAGATAACAAAAAATATGTTGCATCTCAATGAGGCCATAACACACATTCCATTTCAATACCTGGCGTAGGTAGAGTTCATCTTAGGTAAAATACCAACAAAGGCACTGTACAAGCTACAAGTGAGTGTCACACAAGGGAGTGTAATCATGAGCCAGAGAATATATGACATAATTGCAAGTCACCAGAGATGGCAAGGATGCACTATAAACTATGGTAGAATATATTCAAATAGAGACAAAGGAGGAGAGGAAACACGTAGATAAATTGGAGCAGAATTTGAAGGAATTGTTCACAGAGATTCCATACAACACGTAGGAAGTCATGAGTAGCGCTAAAGAACATATTCAAATAATCACGGAGACACTTGAAGGGTATAAGAAGGAGATCAAGGAACTCAAGGAACTCAAGGAAAAATTAACACCAATGAATCCTCCCGAACTTACAGTTGAAGGGGAACAATATTCAACCCTGCAGATAGAAATGCCAGAAAAAGAAGCCAAAAAGGTCACAAAACGTTTTGAAAGGACTGCACAACTATGGACGACATTGGAGGAAGACTACAAGTTCCAACAACTAGACCATCAAGAGGATAAAATCAACATTGCAATGCAAGGGCCGAAGCAAATGAAAAAAGGCCATGAGCATTACAAAATGATTGAAATGCACGTAGGAGATGAAGGCCTTGCAGACATAATTGAAGATTATGAAGAACAACAAGTAGGAAATGCGAGCCCAATTAGAACCCCTCCAGGAGCAAGCATCCCAAATAATTTTTGAACTGGAGGAGGAGAAGACAAGGATGGATCAAGATCATGTTGAGAGCATAAAGTCTCTAAAGGAACACATCACAACTCAGAGGGTAGAGGAGCTCACAGAGAAAGTTGAGCAGGAGAAATCCAAATGGGAATAATTAGAAGATAAGTTCCACAGCTTGGAAAAGTATGTACAAGGGGTTTGCATCACCTGAGTGGCTCAGAATGAGCCACATGTTAGTGTTTGGGGCCTGTTGGGAACAAGACTATTTTTGAGAAGGAAGTCTATTTTGGGTGCAAGCCTATTTTTGGAGAAATATATTTTTTGAGGAAAGACCTATTTTTGGAAATGAAAACCCAATTTTAGAGCGCGCACAACAAGTGGAAAGAAATAAGCATGGAGACAAAAAGGGAAAAGTAACATGCAGGAGGAAAAGCAATGTGGCATGCAGGAAGACAAGCCTAACTGTGATAGGGTTAAGGTTTATGAAAAATATTTTAATGGCTGTAAGCCTAAAAAATAATATATATAAGGACCTAGGAGGTCAAGGTCGAGAGAGATCAGTTAAGGATTGAGAGTTATTTGGTTGGAAAGATATTGATTGTGATAGGTCTTGAAGAAGATTTGAATAATACAGTCTTTGAGGGTTAGGTCACAGGTTGAGGAGCCTGGTGTGATCTAGTCAACCAAACAAAGGGTTCCTACCCTCATTTTCATCGTATTACTGAAGATGTAATGCACGTAGCACAATATTTTGTAGCAAAATAAATAAAGAGTAGAGAAGACAGATCTTTGTGGACATATACCTAAGAGGGGGTGAACCATGATAAACTTTCTGTTCGGTTTGATTGTTAGTGAATGATTTACTTTTTGTTGATCATTAAATTAATAATGAATGGTTAAAGTATCTGTATCATCATGCATGCATAGGTTTAAATATGAATAAATCATAGAAGTAGATGAATTATTAAGAAATATAATGCATAGGACTAAAAACCCTACCAAAATCCCCACTCATTCCTAAATTTCAAACACATGAGTATTGCAGTCACCCATAAAGGCTATCTCAGGTGAGAATGCATTATGCACCCTGTGCATGGAATTTCCTTCTGGTTTACTAGGAGGGCCGATAGTTTTGAGGGTTTTGTTGGAAACCTGCTTGAGATCAAAATCTGCATTATCCCAAGAAGAATTTAACCCAACACATGGTGCTAAATAAAAATTCCATAAAAAACTGATACCCAATACCTAGGATTCATGAGTTGATCGGTGAGCTGCATGGGGAAGTATATTTGTTAAAGGTTGATCTACGAATATGGTACCACCAAATTCGGGTCAGGGAGGAGGATATACATAAAACAACATTCAGGTGTCACTATGGGAACTATGAGTTTCTAGTCATGCCCTTTGGGTTGACTAATGCACTAAATACCTTTCATCATGCATGAACCATATATTCAAGAAACAATTGAAGACTTTTTACTGGTGTTTTTGGATGATCTTCTCATATAAAATAGAATGTGGGAAGAACACCTAAATCATGTGGACGAGATTCTCACCATTATGGAGGAATATTTTCTTTTTTCCAAGGAAGAAAAATGTGTTTTTGGGTTGACATAAATCATCTATATAGGGAATGTGATTGGTGTTAAGGGAGTAAAATTGCATCGAGAGAATATTTAGAACATCTTGGACTATCCCACTCCCATATCACTCATGGATCTACGAGGAATTTTTGAGATATGTACTTACTACAGGCGCTTTGTGAAAGGATTTTTGCAATTGACAACACCTTTGAAAGATATCACCAAAAAGGGGGAATTTCGATGGTCAAAAGAGGAACAAGTGGAATTTGATAAAATTAATAAGGTGATTAGTAATTTCCTAGTATTATCACTACCATATTTCATGCATCCTTTTGTCCTGAAATGTGACACATCTGGTGAGGGAATAAGAGAAGTGTTGATGCAAAACTGACACTAGATCTCCTTCGAGAGTAGAAAGATAAGGGATCCTGAGTATCTATATCTGATCTATGACAAGGAAATGTTGGAAATCATGCATGCATTATAAAAATTCAGACAATGCTTAGTAGGAGGACACTTCATGGTTAGGATGAACCACAACATATTGCGATATTTCTTGGAGCAGAGAGACCTGGATGAGATACAACAAAAATGGGTTAGGTACATGCATATTATTTCGACATTGAGTATGTAAAGGGGAATAGGAATGCAATTGTTGACACATTATCCAAGAAGCTAACAAACTTCTCCATGTTAGAGATCTCGGTGGAATGGAAGTCCATCCTCTTGGTGGAATACTCCAAGAAAAATTTCACTTGTGAGATGATGGAGGGAAGTATTCAGGATGATAGGTATAGGGTAGTGGATGACACCATATACTAAAAGGACATGATCTATATTTTCCCTGAGACCACACTCAAGGATAATATTTTGAGGGAACCACATGAAAAACCACTGGTAGGGCACTAGGGGTACCTAAATACCTATCGACAAGTAAGGGAGAGATTCTCATGGAAAGGTCTCAAAGGGGATGCACTTTTCCATGTTAAGGAGTGTGTGAATATCTAGAAGAACAAGTCGGAGTTCACACATCCTACATGACTAATTCAACCATTGTTGATTCTAGATCATAAATGGGAAAGAATTTCTATGAACTTCATCATAGGATTACCAAAGGTGTAGGGAAGGGACTGTATTTATGTGGTGGTGGACAGGTTGAATAAGTATGAACACTTCTTTGATATTCCTACAGAGTATAGCACATATCAGGTATTAGATAAATTCTTTAGGGAAGTGTTCAGATTCCATGGCCTACTGAGGAACATAGTCAATGAATGAGATAACATGTTTCTTAGTGCGTTTTGGCAGGAGTTTCTCAGGTTATCCAAAACAAAGTTGACACCTAACACTAGATATCATCCCCAGACAGATGGGAAGACCGAGATAGAAAATAAATGGGTAGAAGGGTACCTAAGGAAATATGTGTTAGGGAAGCAACAAGAATGGATAAAATGGTTTCATCTAGGTGAACATTGCTACAACACCACTTATCACATGTCCACTGCGATGAGCCCATTCAGGGAATTGTATGGATATGATGCACCATCTTTTGTAGATTTGGCATTTGGAGAGAGAAGAGATCCTAAGGCCAAGGAATGGTTACAGGAAAGTAAGGACATATTAAGATTCATGAAGGGGAATCTACATGACACTCATAATCAACAAAAAATGTATGCATATAGACACTAAGTAGAACACAAATTTGAGGTGGGATATCTTGTCTTTCTTAGATTACAGTCATATAGATAGACATCACTGAAGAAAAGTGGTGTAGAGAATCTCAAGCCCCATTTTTATGGACCATACAAAGTGATCAGGAGAGTTGCGGAAGTGGCATATGAGCTAGAGATACCATAGGGCAACATGATCCACAAAACCTCCCATGTATCCTGCCTCAAGAAGGATTTAGGATAGCAGGTCACCGCTTCAAAAAATGTTCCTCCATTAGATGGGGAAGGGAAGTTGGTTCTATCTCTCGAGAGGATAGTTGATGTCAGGGAATGAAGAGTTAGGATCATAATCATTCAAAATTGTTTTGTTGTATGGAGAGGATTTCCCATAGAAGATGCTACCTGGGAAGGAGAAAAGATTCTACAACACCCTGATCTAGAATTTCTTAAGGACAAGAAATCTTGGGAAGGGAGGATTGTAATTTCCCCTTCAAAGTGATTAGGATGACTCAATATCATATACGACTCTTGTATGATATAGTAAACAAGGAAAAATGGAGTCAAGGAGGTGTCACTAGGTAAAAATATTGTCAAACCCTAAATGTGACATTAAATAAAATAAACAATTATATTTAATGGAATTGGAGGGAAACTAAAGTGAAGATTTGATTTGGTCAAAATGGGGGAATATGTAGAAGATCCAAAGGAAGGATAAATAGAGGAGAAACCCTTCACCAAAACCCTTCATCTTGGCATTATGTTTTTGATCTTATTGAGCGCTCTTGTAGCCAGTTTTTTTGTTGGGGTTTTGGGAAAAACCCTTCCAGTGCAGGTTTAGTTTCGATGGTGAAATATCCACCCTAGCTAGAGAAGAGGGGGATTCATTCGAAATCCTCATTTGAGTTCATTGGGGTGCTTGTTTTTGTTCTGGAGATAATTTGAAGTCGTATTAGCTCTAGAATGAGGTTTACAACAAATTTCTAGAGGAGATTGTTTTCCAGGGCCACAGGTGTCAGGGGATTTCACACACCTGGAAAATTAGGCATCCCCGTGAGTTGAACTAGGGTTATCCTGAGAGGCCCCAATAGACACCCTGCAAGCATCCCATGAGGACACATGTGAATTTAGGTTTGGAAGCAGCTTGATGGATCAGGTCTGGGAAGGGATCTTAAGAAATTTGAGGACTAGCCACATAGAAAATGTCACTAGAGAAGAGAAGAGGAGGGCTTGAAGATCCTTGGGATCCATATCTTGGCATCATTATAGGTTCCATTGTGTTGTTTCTATATTATATTGTGATGCTTCCTAGAGTCCATTAGTTTGTGTTCTTAGTAGTAGTCTACAACTATTATTACAACCCTTAGTTATCATTGTACTGATTTTGGGGAAATTCCATCTATAATAAGATGTCATTGTTATCTGCTCAATTATGTGTGTAATGGATATATGATCTATGTTTAAGATACTATTTGTCACATCCAACAATCTATTTGATAAAATCACACAAAGAAGAATAATAGTTTTGGGTAGTACACATATTTCCCATCTATCCTAGTTTGGAACATTACAATAAATTTTGAATTTTTTTTTGAATAAAAAATATGAAAATAATACATGTTAAAATAAGTTTTTTGTGGTAATGTCTATTCATGTAACTCAAAGTCTACATAGAATGTTTGCACATCATTTCTTGAAAACTTCTTTCCATTCCTCCTATTGTTCTTAGAAGGGAATAAATGGCTCCTTTTTTTTATTTAAGTCTTTTTATTTTATCACGCATTATTTCTCAGTTGCCACATTTGAGTATTTATGGGGGATTTTTATTGTAATTATTCCTTTTTATATGTGGCCATTTTGTTCGCCCAATTACATCTGCAATTTCATACAATCTCTTGATGGGGAAATTGGATCTGCTTTGCAGTCACCATGGGACAAGGGATATGTGATGCACCATCATTCTCTCTTGCATGTTCCTCACTAGAAATGGGTATCTTATCCATTAATCCCCTCATCAATAAATTTAGGTTCTTCATGGGTCATGTTGATGCATAGATTTCTTCAACCACTAGTGATTTCTTCTTACCAGATTTTTTTTTTAATAGTAGAATGTTATATTCCCACCCTAATTGTAAGGTACCGGATTACAAGACATATTATAATAAGTAGAAATATAAATATTGCAACAAATACTAGAGGAATAGAAAAATATAGAGAATAAAAACACCAACAATGATACCTTTATTGATAGAAAGCCAAGTTCACTTGCCTCTTCGAGGGGACAACCTCCAACAGAGAAGTGATATATTACAATAATTCTCAAGGAAATAATTTCTCATTCCTTCTACTCCTATTTATACTAATTATATCTTGTAAAGAACATTCTAGAGGAAGATATTTCTAGACGTAGAAGCTTTTGTTAAGTCATCTTACATTAATCTTGTTTACATTATTAAATAGGCATTATTAACTAATGTCGGCCTTTATTACATGGAAAATATATTATTCTACCTATGTGAGGGGTTAGGAAGGTTAGTTCCCTAACATACCACCCCCCTTTAAAAACAACCTTGTCCTCAAGGCTTGAGAAGAGGAAATTGATGCAGAATGGTAGTCGGGTCCCAAGTGGCATCTTCAAGAGGTGTATCCTTACATTGAACTAACACTTCCTTGATGGTGCACTGATGAAGATGACACTTTTGTTGGTACAAGATTGTTTGTGGCTACAACCAAATGGAACTTTCTTCATCCAACTCAGGGAGACTAGTTTGATTTTGGCACTTAGTTTCCAATCACTTTCTTCAAGCACGAGACATGAAAAACAGGATGGAGATTATAGTGGTTGGGCAGAGATAACTGGTAGGACACAGAAGTCACTCACTTAAGAATTGTATAAGGACCATAAAATTTGGGGGAAATTTCCAGAAAGTGTTCAACTTTGAGTGAATTCTTCTTATAAGGTTGCAGAAAAAGAAATGTATGGTCTTCTTCAATGAATTGACATTTGGAAAGAACTTGATAGTCTTGTTTCTTCACGTGATTCTGAGCTAGGACCAAACTATATTTGAGGGTATGGAGAATGGCTTCTTAGACTGTAATATTTTTATCAACTTCCTGAACCTTGGAGACACATGGTATGTATGAGAGAACCAATGATGTATTTTTCCCATAGAGTGCTTCAAAGGGAGTCATGTAAGTGGCAGTATGGTAAGGTGTGTTGTACCACCATTCAACTAATGGTAACCACTGATCCCACTAATTTTTTATGTTGACACAAAACACCGAAAATATATTTCCAAACAATTTTTGACAGCTTCATTTTATCCATCAATATGGGGATGATAGGAAGTGCTGAGATGCAATTGGGTTCCCTAGAGCCTAAAACACTCTTGCCAAAAATTGCTTGTGAAAGTTGGATCACATTCAGAGACAATAAAATGAGGCATGCCATGGAGTTTGAATATATTATCCATAAAATTGTGACCCACTATGGATGCGGTGAAAGGGTGTTGAAGAGCACATAAATGAGCATATCTGGAAATATGATCGTCTAAAACCATGATGACTAACTTATTGTCTTATTTAGGTAATCCATCAATGAAATCCATAGAAATATCCCTCTAAATAGAGGGAGGAATTGGGAGTGATTGGAGTGTGCCTAAAGATTTGACTATGTCACCCTTATTGCATTGACATGTATCGCATTCAACCACAAAGGTGTGGATGTACTGTTTCATGATGTCTCATAAAAATGAACGTTTGACCCATTCATAGGTTTTGGAAAACCGTGAATGCCCCACTATGGTTGAAACATGAAACTCAGAGAGAACTGTGGATTTAAGGTTCGATTGTGTTCTTAAATACATGCGACCTTTATAGTGAAGTTATTCATTATGCAAAGAGTACCCTGAAGAATATTGAGTATCCTATTGCAATTTTTGGACCAGACTATAAAGTTTGGGGTCTTGCAACCATTCCTAGTGAGCATCTTGAAGCCAATCTGTGACAATGATTGAGAGGGAAAATGGGGAGCCTTCTTCTTCATATTTCATGGAAATATCATAAAAAACCAAATTTTATTTTCCCTTCTTATATATGATCTCATAATCATATACAAATAGCTTGGTGACCCATTTTTGTTTCTTCGGGGATGAAATTATTTGTTCTAGAAAACACTTGAGCCTACGATGATAATTTTTAATTTGGAAGATTTTCCCTAATAAATAAGGATGCCAGAGATCCACTGCATGTAGAATAGCCAACATTTTGTTTTAATAGGTTGATTAACCTAAATGTCTCTTTGACAATTGTTTCCCTGATGTGTCAATTCTAGGAAAAAAGTCTCAGTTAAGTCTAGGAGTGACAGGACATGAGCTGTGCACATACCATATTTCAAGGCTTGGAAGGTTTTATTAGATGTTGGAGTCCAATTGAAAGAATCATTTTTAAGGAGAGACATGAGAGGCTCTATAATTTTTCCATAGTTATGAACAAACTTGCAATAATAGCCCATTAAACCCACATAACCACACAAGATTTTAATATTTTTAAGGCCATATTAGCCAATCCTTCATAGCTTAAATTTTATTAGGATTCACCTATACACCCTCCTTGATAAAAATATGACCTAGTTACTCAACTTCTGAGGCTCCAAAATCACATTTAGATTGTTTGAGAAAACATTGGTGTTGATATAGTATATGGAGAACTTGATCCACATGGGAAAGCTGGGCTTGCCAAGTTTGACTATAGATGAGAATATCATCAAATAAAACTCATACAAATTGATGGAGGAAGGGATAAAATACAAGATTTATGAGACTTGGAAAAGTGGAGGGAGAATTACACAAGCCAAAGGGCATGACCAGTAACTCACAATGACCCTCATGAGTTCGAAATGTAGTATTGGGAATGTCTTATTCCTTCATATATATCTGGTGGTAGCTAGAAGGAATATTAAGTTTGGTAAAGTACTGAACACCCAAAGTTTGAAACTGCAGAGTGATTAAATACTTAATCATGATTAACCTAAGTTATTAAATGTTTATTAACTCTTTAAAACACTTTTTACTTTTTGTAATATTCATTACTTCGATGCTTTGATACTTTGGTGGTTTGTGAACTCGATCTTTGTTAAAACTCCCGAAGGGAAATCTCCCAGAGTGACGTGGTAGAGATGACACCATTTTTGATGGTGTGTCAAGAAAAGAGATGTAACACCTTGTTTCCCCCAGTCTGTAAAAATAACTATATTGGACACAAACTATGGCAAACTCAAAGATGTGAATGTTTGACTTGATGGACCTTTGTATAAAAGGTTGATGAATGTAAATTATGTTATGAATATTTTTTGCATGACTGCTAGGAGGGGGATGTGCTAAAAGAGACGACAATGGCTAATGAGAGGTGGTGGAAGGGACCTGTAATGGTTGTGTTAAATTCCACCGAGACAGTACTGTACTGGTGTATACTTTTTCAAAAACCAAAGAAGCTCTCTAATCCTGGAATGGATTTCCCATTAGATTGGTAGGTGGGGAGGCTCCTCAAGACTTAATGAGGGGATGGGGGTGAACCACCCATCCGTAACAGCCCTCAGACCTAACCACGAATGACTGAAGAAACCTTGGAAACACAGGGAGTTATGAATACTAGGAGAAGGAGAGTAACCTTCATCTTGGATTATTTTCTTGCATCAGGAGAAGGAGAGTAACCTTTGTCCTTGATTTCTGTTGAGCTGGAAGTAGGAGACTGAACCTCAAAGCATCGTGTTCTATCTTGGGGGTGGCTATTGGTAAATCTGTTTGGAGTAATTGAGCCTACGGTTGGGTGGAAATGAGCACCCCTCTCAGTGGTTGCATCATGCTTGGTAGATTTGATAAGTGTTTTATACCTTGTATTTCGAACTGAATATCATGATGCATGCTTATGTTTATATTCCCATAATAATTTCTGTGTAGAATGATTGCCTGGTGTTTTAAACTGGAAATAATGGATGCATGTGTATGCTTATATGTAATCGTTGGTTTCTATACAAATGGTTAAGTTTGGGGCTGGAAGGGTAGCTCTCTGAGGTCTCGGAGTCGTCGAAGTTTGAGGCCCCGAGAAGTTGAATTTCGTGATTCAAGCTTAGAAGGGATAGCGAGCCAAATTATAGAAAGAGAGAATACCCTATCATTTGGTTGACGAACGGTTAAAATCCTTTCAAGAATACCCCAGATCTATCAAAGACCGATGGATCTAGAGGAGGAGTGCAAGCGTTAACACCCCGACCCTTTCAGCCTTCGCATGTAGTGATGGGATCCCGGACCGTAGATCCAAGGATCTAATAGATCCCTATTGACCATTGATCTTAGCCTTTGTATAGGCAGGAGAGTATCATTTCACTGACTCGTGACTTAGAGTGGTCAAGGGTAGGGCTGTATGAACTCACAATTTTCGAGATCACGACGTGATCATGACCATTGGATCCAAGGCACGAGAGAACCGTTGGATAAGAACCTTCATGGGTATCACCTATCGGGGGTTCGAAACTTGAGAGAGTTTATTTTCAATGGTAGAAGTCGCGAAGTGCTAAGCACCGAGGGATCATGTAAACATGTAACCCATCTATAAGTGGGGACTACGTGGTTGAAAAGTGGTGTAATGACAAGTGCCCAAAGAAAGGTGGGAACGGGTGACGGGTGATGGACACATGTTGCCTGGGAAGGAGTCAACCCATTGTTGACTTATCGTATTTCAGGAACTCACAAAGGAGGAGCATGAGGGCTCAACACTCCAACTCACGAAGTCGCGAGATGTGAGTAGCACTAGTATTTAGCCTAGGAAGTGGGTAACCGGTGGTGGACACGTGTCACACTGGGAAAGAGTCAACCCCCTGTTGACTTATCGTGGCTTGGGGTTTCACAGGATGAAGAAGCTTCACCTTGATCGCTAAGGCCGTGAAACGCCGAGAGCTGAGGTCTCGTGCGACGGGAGGCGACGACACAACTCGAAGAGCAGAGTATAGCGGGGTTGACAAGTGGCATGTGCATGTCATTTTGACAGAGTCCATGCAACATTGACCTATCGCGTCTCGGGGATCCATGAAGGACACACAACATTGACCTATTGCATCTCGGGGATTCGTGAAGGAGGAGCATGAGAGCTCAACACCTCAAATGGCGAGGTTGCAAGTGGTGCTAGTGTTTTCCCAGCCTACAGTTACATGTAGCAGATGTTAGTGAGGAGAGAGCCACACCCGTATAATATTTCGGGTATTGGTGTTTGGAGAAAGGGGAGTCGAGAGACTTGATTCCCGACTCGCGAGTTGCAAAAGGAACTCATGCTAAGGCCAACTTGTGGTCATTTGGAGGAGGATAAGGAAAGAGAGGGTCTGCACTAGGCCCCATAGAATTCTCGAAGATTCGGTTCCTCGAAGAAAAAGAATAAAAAAAAAAAAAATCTAAGTTGTTGTAGTGGGTGTGTGACAAATTGGTATCAGAGCATGGTTACAACACTTGGCCTACTTGGGCTCATGAATGAGTTGCGCAGAAAATCCATTTGAGGTACTCTTGGAAGGAGTAACCCTCTATCTTAAACCCTTTAGCAAAAGCTAAAGTTAAGAATGAAAATTCCTATTTTGTGTATGCATTTGAAAAATATGAATTATGCGCTGATGGTGAATGAATATAATGTTGACTAACAATAAGAATTTTTATTGCATCACGCCTATGGATGATCAACCGCAGGAAACTGTAGACGCATAGACTGGTGACGCACCACGAAGTGGGGGATGGCTCCTACAAGAGATGAAGAGTCTGACGAAAGGAGAGCAGTAGAGACTCGTCTTGATCTAGATGAGATTGTGAAAAGCCTCATGGTTGAACTATAGAGCTGCACGACTGACAATGAGAGGTTGATAAAAGAGCAAGAGAAGTAGACATAAATTAATGCAGTCTTGCTACAAAGTTTATCCGACATACAAAGACAATTGGAGCATGAACCTGACACCAGTCATGCGGACTGATGACAGACAAAGAAAAGTTGAAGTCCACCTGAGATATAGAAACCTGTTCTTTTAAGTGGCCACACTAGGAAGAGAACCTCGAGAAAGGTCCACCCCAGAGATAAGGGATAGGCGTCAAACGGTTCCTCTAGAAAGGAAATTGGCGACTTGAAGGGATCTGCTAGTAGTAGAACTAGTTCTTATTCCCGAAGAAAATGGAAGAAGAGAAAGCCTTCCAAAAGTCACAATCTTGAAGAATTCAAGAAGGCCAAACCACCCTCTTTCGACGGTGAAATAAAGAAGGGGGAGGAAGCAGAGGCCTGGCTGCTTGGACTAAAGAAGTATTTCAGAGTCCATGACTTTTTAGAAAATTTGAAGGCCTGAGTAGCCACTTTCAACTTGAATGGGAAGGCTTCCATTTGGTGGGAAGACCTTAAGAATGTAAAAGGGATTCACGAAGAAGACCTATCTTGGGAAAGGTTTGAGAAAAACTTCAGGAATAAGTATCTGTCGGAAAAATATTTCGATGAAAAGACTAAAGAATTCTACGAACTCAAGCTGGGGCAATGCACCATAGAGGAATATGTCAGCATATTCCTCAAATTGCTGAGGTACGTACCCTATATAAAAGCAGATAAGGAGAAGGTGCAATGATTCATTAGTGGGCTACCTAAGGACTATCAAAACATGATTCAGTTTGATGAGCCAAATACCCTAGAAGACACTATCTGAAAGGCAAGATATTTTTACGAACAGCTGGGGCATCGGATAGAACGTCACGAAGAATGGAAGCAGAAGAATAGTTCAGGATTCTAGAAAAAGGGGTTTAAATCCCCAAGATTTAAAAACTATAAAAAGGACTCAAGGATGAGCTTCCCAACCTGAAGTGTACACCAACAAAATTTCCCCTCCCAAAGTGGAAATAAACCTTCTGGATCTACCCCAGGAAAGATTGATAACCCAAAGAGAGAACCCTTGAAATGTTGGGGTTGTGGAGAAGACCATATACCGAGGGACTTCCCGCACTGACAACAAAACAGTCAGAGAATTTACAACGTTCAAGAAGCTACCACTATCAATGACATGGCCAGGAGTGTGCCGCAAATTTATGCAGCCTTGGATAATAAACAAGCTGACCACCAAGCTTCAGTGGTGGAGATGGAAGGTATGATCACAAACCATCTAGTTTCTATTCTAATTGACCCGACATGTTGAAAGAAATGGAACAACAAGTGACTTAGATAAAACAAAATCTAAAGGTCGTTGAGAACAGACAGAAAAGTTACACTGACCAAAAGATAACTCCAAGAGAATTCAAGATGGGAAACCACGTATATCTCAGAGTTAGGCCCAGGAAGAGTTCCCTGAGGATGGGAGCTTGTGCCAAGTTGGCACCTCGGTATTGTGGACCCTTTGAAGTCCTAGATAGAGTGGGACCTATAGACTATAGGCTAGCACTTCCTCCCATAGTAAAAGCACATAATGTTTTCCATGTTTCATTATTGAAGAGATATGTACATGATTCTAATCATATAATTGACCGGTCTGTGATCTAGGTGGAACCGGAGGGAGAATTCCTGCAAGAACCTCAATACATACTAGACAGAAAGGAAACCCCACTCAGGAACCAAACCATTGCACAGGTCAAGGTGCAGTGGAAACACTTTGGCCCAGATGAGGCTACGTGGGATTTAATGGAAGATGCCATGAAACATGCATATCCTATTTTGTTTCCTTTTGTACATACACGTCATGTTTATAGATAGACCATCAAGGACGATGTTCCTTTAAGGGGGAGGGAATTGTAACACCCTGTTTCCCCCAGTCTATAAAAATAACTATATTGGCCAAGAACTATGGAAAACTCAAAGATGTGAATGTTTGACTTGACATACCTTTGTATAAAAGGTCGATGAATGTAAATTATGTTATGAATATGTGTTGCATGATTGTTGGGAGGGGGATGTGCTAAAAGAGACCATGATGGCTAATGAGAGGTGGTGGAAGGGACTTGGAGTGGTTGCATTAACTTCCACTGAGCCAATACTGTACTGGTGTATACTTGCTCACAAACCAAAGCAACTCTCTGATCCTGGAATGGATTTCCCGTCAGATTTGTAGGTGGGGAGGCTCTTCAAGATTTAATGAGGGTATGGGGGTGAACCACCCATCCATAACATCCCTCAGAATTGACCATGGATGATGGAATTCGTGCCTCACGCAACCTCGCAGACATAAATTGGCAAGAGATGAAATGTGGTAGGGGGGGAGAGAGCAGTGCACGTGATAGGGATCACAAAAGAGACTGAAGAAACCATGGAAATGCAGGGAGTTATGAATACTAGGAGAAGGAGAGTAACCTTCACCTTGGATTATTTTCCTGCATCAGGAGAAGGAGAGTAACCTTCGTCCTTGATTTCTGTTGAGATGGAAGTAGGAGACTGAACCTCAAAGCATCGTGGTCTAGCTCGGGGGTGGCTAGTGGTAAATCCATTTGGAGTCACTGAGCCTACGGTTGGGTAGAAATGAGCACCCCTCTCAATAGTTGCATCATGCTTGGTAGATTTGATAAGTGTTTTATACCTTTTATTTTGAACTGAATATCACGATGCATGCTTGTGTTTATATGCCCATAATAATTTCTGTGTAGAATGATTGCTTGGTGTTTTAAACTGGAAATAATGGATGCATGTGTATGCTTATATGTCATTGTTGGTTTCTGTACAACTGGTTAAGTCTGGGGCCAGAAGGGTAGCTCTCTGAGGTCTAGGAGTCATGGAAGTTTGAGGCCCCAAGAAGTTGAATTTCGTGATTCAAGCTTAGAAGGGATATCAAGCCCAATTATAGAAAGAGAGAATACCCTATCATTTGGTTGACGAACGGTCAGAATCCTTTCGGGAATACCCCAGATTTGTCAAAGACCGATGGATCTAGAGGAGGAGTGCAAGCGTTAACACCCTGACCCTTTCAACCTTCGCATGTAGCGATGGGATCCCAGACCATAGATCCAAGGATCTAACAGAGCCCTATTGACCGTCGATCTTAGCCTTTGTATAGGCAAAAGAGTAGCATTTCGCTGACTCGTGACTTGGAGTGGTCAAGGGTAGGGCTGTATGAACTCACGATTCACAATATCATGACGTGATCGTGAACTTTGGATCCAAGGCACGGGAGAACCATTGGATTAGAACCTTCGTGGGTATCACCTATCAGGGGTTCAGAACTTGAGAGAGTTTCTTTTCAATGGTAGAAGTCACGAATTGTCGAGCGTCGAGGGATCGTGTAAAAACGTAACCCATCTGTAAGTGGGGACCGTGTGGTTGACAGGTGGTGTAACGACAAGCACCCAAAGAAAGGTGGGAATGAGTGACGAGTGATGGACACATGTCGCCTGGGAAGGAGTCAACCCATTGTTGAGTTATCGTATTTCAGGAACTCACAAAGGAGGAGCATGAGGGCTCAACACTCCAACTCGTGAAGTCATGAGATGAGAGTAGCACTAGTATTTATCCTGGGAAGTGGGTAACCGATGGTGGACACGTGTCACACTGGGAAAGAGTCAATCACCTATTGACTTATCGTGGCTCGGGGTTTCACAGGATGAAGAAGCTGCACCTTGATCGCTAAGGCTACGAAATGCTGAGAGCCGAGGTCTCGTGCGATGGGAGGCGACAACACATCTCAAAGAGCAGAGTATTGTGGGGTTGAAAAGTGGTGTGTGCATGTCATTTTGATAGAGTCCATGCAACATTGACCTATTGCGTCTCGGGGATTCGCGAAGGACACACAACATTGACCTATCGTGTCTCGGGGATTCGCGAAGGAGGAGCACAAGAGCTCAACACCTCAACTGGCGAGGTTGCGAGTGGTGCTAGTGTTTGGCCTAGCCTATGGTTACATGTAGCAGGCATTAGTGAGGAGGGATCCATACTTGTATAGTATGTTGGGTATTGGTGTTTGGAGAAAGAGGAGTCGAGAGTCTTGATTCCCGACTCGCGAGTTGCGAAAGGAACTCGTGCTAAGGCCAACTTGTGGTCATTTGGAGGAGGATAAGGAAAGATAGGGTCTGTGCTAGGCCCCATAGAAGTCTCGAAGATTTGGTTCCTTGAAGAAAAAGAATAAAAAATAAAAATCTAAGTTGTTGTAGTGGGTGTGTGACAAGAGAGGTGCCACATGTTACTTGAAAATGTGTGAATCATCCAACGGAAATGTCAAAAATAAGTTCCATGTGTCATCCCAAGCTAAGATTTAAAAGACACGTGTCCTATGACATGTCACTAATTCCTTTAGGATTTATCATGAGTGAATATATTTGGGACTTAAGAGTTTCAGGTTTTTTGTTGTTTAGATTTGTTGGAATACCCGAATCGCAAAGCTCTAAAGCGACCGTTAAACATTTTCTTTAAAAACTTAGACAACTTATAAAATTTGGGGATCATTAGGACCGTTCGATAAAATTAGAGTAACTCATCGACGATTGATATTGTAATTTCCTTATTGATAATTAGCAACGAATGGATTTGTTTTAAAATTAAATGGAAATTCTCTAAGTTTTTTCTTTTTGGGTAAATTTTTTTTATTTCCAAGAGGAAAAATTTAAAGTTCAAAAGCTCAAAATTATACGTGTTCCAACATAGTCTCCATCTGGGGATTGTGACTCCCTATGAGGTGTGAAAGAATAGTAGAACAAGTGACTTTATTGGATAAATGGAGTCATTATCACTTTTTGAAAAACATCTGCCAGTTTTATTTAAGAATTAATCATACCTAGAAAAATGAAATTATCCAAGTCCAAAAATCTTCAAAACATACTTAATGATAAATATCAAGTTAGGATATTTTAAATTTCCTTTTCCTAAAATTGATTTCAATTTTTTTTAAGATAATCAAAATAATTTTAACTAAAATATCAATCTTCGACCGACTTTGTTCACTTCAAGGTTAAGAATATGTAACATATTTATTCAGGGAATCCTTAGTTGGTTCAATATGTAAATATCATCAGTAAGAGAACTAGATAACATAGTATGATATATAGATATGTATGAAAACTTTACAGATATCATAGTTATTGCTCCATTGCCAGGGAGCCTGTTCAATACCCCGGTGAAGTTATCTACTTCTCCCATTGAATTTTCTTTCACCACTTCAATCGCATTTCACTGAGATGAGGGAAATCGATATACAATTTTCCTTTCATCATCTCTTTTTGGACAAGATGGGGGCAATCAGATTATGAATTTCCTTTCACCATCTATCTTATATTTTAATATTTTAGAGTGGGGGTAATCAATCTGTATGTAACATACAAGGGTTGATATCTATTTAAATATTTTTAAAAGAAGGTCTGCCAACAATTTTAAGAATACTCTAAAACTAACTTTCTTCCGATTTTCAATACACCTTCACCTATAGGAGATTTGTTTTGGGAATTTTAAAATTTTTAGGGATAAACCTTGAGCGAGTTTGTCAGTTTAAAATATGATATCAGAGCTAAAATTATCAGGATTAGCCTAGACACAATTTTTCAATTAAAATCAAAGGAACATAAAAAATTTCGCCTAATATTGTTTTGAAAATATGCTTTTGAGTTTTTAGAGTCAGGATGAGTCTCTTTATTTCTATGAAGACTAAAAGGATGATAAAGGAGAAAGAAAACCTGGAGTGGAAAGAACTTGGGGAGAGGAAAAAATAACCAAATCAAGGATTCAAAGGATCTGAATAAACAATTTCCTAATCCCACACAATTGTTTGTATTAAGTTCAGAATTCTTTTAAGTTTATTTATTATCATTTTTATTTTTTATACCAGAGATGGATTTAGAATTTATGAGCATGACACTTCGAGTTATATTTTTTTACATCTCTAATCTTTAGACCAGTTGATAACATTATCATGAGAAAACCTTCCTTTGCATTTATTTCAATCAATTTTCTTCGGACTATAAAGAAGAATAAGAACTCATACCTTATTTTTCTTTTTAATTTTCAACAAGGAATATTATTTATTTATCACCTATTTTTAGAGAAATCAAAAAGACGAAAATATGAGTTTCGAGTTTTTCTTGAGCCACATCTCCTATTCAACAAGATCTATTTTGCAAATCACCAAGAATAGTATACCACCTGCCTTCATCCTTCTGCAACCTAAAATTAACCCTCTCAAACTCTAAACCCTATCATTGGGATATGGAATCATAATGCTTAAAAACTGAACCATATTGGATGCCAAACTGAGAACCGAACTACTAAACTGAATAAAACGTTGAACTAGAATGCTGAAATGAGATGTTGATTTGGACAAATTATTTATATACATTGGCCCTACACTAATCAGGTGCAATTCCATTGATCAAGTAATATGAAATTTCCAATGGAGCCATGAAAATAGTGATTGGCTCAACATACCTTGTTTTATGCTAGATGAAGGAAAAAAATAATATTTTTTTTGCAGCAAAGAATGAATAGGTTTCTTGTGCTTACTGCTGAACTTTGGTTGCACAAAAAACGTTGCAACATTTTGGACCTCTTGAATAAAATACTCCAACTAAACAACCACTGGATCATGAAAAGATAAATAATTTTCAGATTCAACCGATACCTCTTCTTGCTGGACAAGCTGCATGAAATTCCATTGCACACTTTCTCCACTACTAATCTTTTTTTTTTATGGCTCGAGAATGTCATATTGAGGCTTAATGTTGCTCATCAATTGCTAAACATGAAGGAGAGATCAAATTCTCTAGTAACCCCTCCTTATCTCCTTTATCGTTTGTCCAAGAATATTCTTTATCACCATCATACACAGGCTGATTGCTTTTACATTGCAACCAATAATTTTCCTGCTGAACATAACTCTCTGAAGAAATAATTTTCTGCTCATCAACTTCAAGATCACATTCATCATAGTTATCAAACAAATGAGAACTATTGTATGTTTCCATGCATGCTGGGAAGGAAATATGTTCTTCTTCATCGTCTGGATACTCATCATAAATAGGTTGATTATATAAAAAATTTGAACCTTGAACTTCAAAAACCTCCATTTCTTGATAATCTAGTAATGATGACTGGATACTAGTAGCTTAATCAAAATAATAATTTAGAACAGTAGTTTGATCATGATAGTAATTATTATGAACATTTGGTACAATGACAAATGCACTTAGAGTATCATTTCCATTGTCAGTATCATTACCAAAATCATCTTTTCCAAGAGATGATTGCTTATAGTATTCAATAAGCCATTGGCCTTTGCAAGGATCTAGCTCAGCAAAATATTCCTCATATTGTCTTTGATCTTCTTGAAATACTGGAGGGTATGCACGGATTTCTTCATTTCTACTTGAAATCATGCCATCTTCGTTCTTATTGTTGCAAGAAACCTCTTCTTTATTTACTTCAAAGTATTCTTCATATAAATCTGCATGATCTGTTTGAAAGAGATCTTGTTTTTCTGTAAATTATTCTTCATATATTTGACCATAATTGCTATCATGTTCTAATTTTTCATCAACAAAATGATTATCTTTAAAATCATGTTCTATGAAATCTAAATTGCAAAAATCTTCAAAAACAAGATCAACTAGATAGATCCTCCTGCAATACTTATGGAAGGAAGCATGAAATTATTTTAACGATGAGATGCTGGAAGGAGAAATATACTTGTACCAATGATGAGCATATCCTCCCAGACTAAACATGAATAGTTTCATCAAAACATCTTCATGATGAGTATCTAGTTGATCCATAAGCTTATGAAACTCAAAAAAGTGTTGTGCATGATTATCATCTTTATCCTCTCTAAAAATAGGAAGATAATCTCCCCATTATTTGATATCAGGAACAACGTTTGGAAAACCAAAAACATTTGTAAATTGCAAAGGAGAAAAATCTTGCAGTAATCCGAGCAACAAAATAACTTGACATCTTGAAACCAATGGAGTCGCTAGTGAATCATGTGGAGTCTTCGAACCAATGAGTCACTAGGTGAATGACCAGAGCTAGTTAAATTACTATCCCTTGTTCACCATCAACGAATAGATCTAAGGTTTGTTGTACCCAAGGGAAGATATAGAACTTCAAAACCATCCCCAAAAATGGTACCAAAAATATGTTGTTCCTGAGATTGATGCTAAGGCTCAAAGAATAATTTCATGCATCGAATGTTTTAAATGAAATGTTTTCTGAGAAGTAATATTTAAATGAAATTAATGATAAGACAGTACAAAGGTTGTATCTCGTTATCTGAGTCACAATTATAATGTCAAATGATGTAGAAATGATTTAAAAAACTGTTAAAACAAATTCAGGTATCGATTACAAATAAGTCTCGCCTTGTTTGCAGTAGAGGAAAAGTAGAAGATGCACCCTTAAATGGAGATCAAAATGTAGTAATTCACACAAATCACATGTCTTGTTTTACTCATAGTAATAACAGAGGAAAAGTTGTTACTGAATGAACTTCTAATATATTATGATCACAATAGATGTAGTACTAAATTGTAATCATTCACTCTTCAAGAACTACAGAAAGCAATCTAGAGAGATGGAAAAACACAAGAAACACATAACTCAAATTGAACGAAATTTTGAATCTTTGTCTTCACTTGTATTGATATTCAAAAAATAGTTTATCTTTTAAATTGGGAAAGAAGCAACCAACATTGGGCTAGAATCCGCCTCGAATAGATCTAAAATCTATCTATTTATACAAAAATTGTCTCAACTGAAAACTATTGGACTTCACACAATATCTTCCTAAATATAGAATACAATTCGAATGAAATAACAACATGTAGATATTGATGAGTTTTGATTTTATGTGCTGGACCTTCATCTATCCCTTCATTTTCTTGAAAATGCACTCATTTTCCTTTATTCTTTGAACTGGATACACATGTCCATTAAGGACACCACAATCATTGAATTACTGTCGTTTACATTTGATTATGTTTCCATATGTCCCTAGGATAAAGAATTGCAGTTGAATGTATGGGGATGGTAATTGAATAGGTAGCTCAGCACTGGATCGTTATGGGATGGCTAATAGTTATGGGGAAGAGTAATTGTTCACAAATAGGATGACATGGGGACAAGTGTCCAATAAGGAGGTGGGATGAGTGGATACGAGAATGTAGGTGGTAGGGATAGATGGGGTAAGTGACGTGTAGAGAGAGGGTAAGTGAAGGTGGTGAGGTAGACAGTATCAAGAGTGTGGAGGGTGTGACAGGATGGAGGGTGAAAGGTAGAGTGGGTGGAGGACATGTGTTGATTCAAGATTCTAATGATCTAGTGTCAAATAATAATCAAATAAATGATCTAAAGTCCTTTTATACTTTTCTATTTTGCGGGGGCGCTAGGAAGTGGTTTTGAGGTAACTCACCTTTTGTCTTGCAATGCACCTGGTGATGCCACATCCTCCCGAGAGAAAACTGTGATTTGGGTTGCGGGACCGCCCTTTGAAATTAAACCCCGCACAAATTCACCCCCTGCAATCTCTCTCGACCATTGAGCTCGATAACTCATGATCCATGAAACTTTGGATCTGATCAACTTGGCACTCTTCCTAGATTTATCCCTTCCCTACCATATTTGGTACCTTTCCTATTTTATCAAGCTTCCAAACTGGTTTAGCATTCTGCTATATTCTGAAATCTGATCCATCAATCTTCCTTGCAACTTTTTGTGGCACCATAATACTTAAAGAAAATAAAATTATCCTGCATGTAACAAGAGAAGTCTATAAGCTCTTCACTGAATGAAAAACTGTTAATTGCAAATGGTAAAATGATTTTGAAATTCGAAGAGATTTATTCACAAAGTCTATTGATCTTTGCATAGATCTACTGACGAAGAATTTATTAAAAACTTAATGGAATTTATTACTTGGTGATTCTAAATATTTATTGAAATCATTAAGCTTAATCAATCATAAATGTCAATACTTCGACGGTTCGACTTTTGGAAGTTTTGTATGTAGCATGATAGAAATCTTCCAAAGTCCAAAACTGCAGAGTGATTAAATACTTAATCATGTTTAACCTAAGTTATTAAATGTTTTATTAACTCTTTAAAACAATTTTTACTTTTTGTAATATTCATTACTTTGGCACTTTGATACTTCGGTGGTTTGTGAACTCGATCTTTGTTAAAACTACCGAAGAACAATCTCTCGAAGTGACGTAGCAGAGATTATGTCATGTTTTATGACGTGTCAAGAAAAGAGAGGTTCCACGTGTTACTTGAAAACGTGTGAATCATCCAAAGGAAATGTCAGAAATAAGTGCCACATGTCAGCCCAATATAATATTTAAATGACACATGTCCTATGATGCATCTGTAAGTCCTTTAGGATTTATCACGAGTGACTATCTTCGGGATTTCAGAGTTTCACGATTTTTTTTGTTTAGATTTTTTAGAATACCAAAGACGCGAAGCTCTTAAGTGACCGTTAAAGATTTTCTTTAAAAACTTAGCCAGCTTCTAAACTTCGGGGATCATTAGGACCATTCGATCAAATTAGAGTAACTCATCGATGATATATATTGTAAGTGCCTTATTGATAATTAACAACCAATGGATTTGTTTTAAATTAAAAGACAATTCTCTAAGTTTTTTTCTTTTTGGGTAAATTTTTTTATTTCCAAGAGGAAAAATCTAAGTTTCAAAAGCTCAAAATTATACGTGTTCCAATAGTACTCTAGACTGGATAAATATCTACAGTAGGTAGGGTTCAGAAAATGAAGTGCAGACAACAACATCTACATCAAGGTAACCCAAGATGGTATTTTATTAATTGAAGTTTATATTGATGATATTAGTTTTGGAAGTATTAATGACAGGTTAAGCCAGGAATTTGCAAAGGATGTAGAATGGATTTGAAATTTCATTACTTGGATAACTATCCTTCTTTATGGGTCTTCATATACATCAAAGAAAACAACGAATTTTTATTTCTCAAACTAAGTATATCAGATAAATGCTAAAAAGGTTCGAAATGGAAGATTGCAAACCAATTACAACTCTTATGCAAACCAGTTTCAAGTTGAGCAAAGATGATGATTCAAATCCTACAGATGAGAGGCAATATAGGTTAATGATTGGTAGATTACTATATGTGACAACATCCATACGAGATGTAATGCAGACAGTTTGATAGGTGGCACGATTTCAAGAAGCACCAAAGGCATCACATGTATTAGCAGTGAAGATGATTTTCAGATATCTCAAAGGAACATAAGAGTTTGGATTATGGTATCAAAAAGGAAAGGATCTATCACTTATTGCCTACATATATGTAGATTGGGGAGGTTGCATTGATGACTGAGGAAGCACCAGTGGAGCATCGTTATACTTTGGTGAGTGTTTAGTATCTTGGCTAAGCAAGAAACAATCATCAGTATCTTTATCTACAACCAAAGCATAGTATATTGCAACAACAAGATGTTGCACTAAGGTTCTATGGATGAAACAAACTTTAAAAGATATACAGGTTGAGTATGATGAGATCATTCCAATCTATTATGATAAATACAAGTGCCATCAATATCTCAAAGAACCCGGTGATGCACTCCAAGACAAAGAAATTTCCAATAAAGTATCACTTTCTACAGGAACAGGTTGCAGAGAACAACATTAGAGTTGAATATGTGGGCACAAAAGAAAAAGTGATAGACATCTTTACAAAACCACTTCCAAGGGAAGCCTTTGAGTATTTTAGCGAGAGACTCAGAGTAATTTCTACTCCAAAATGAATTATTTTGAATGCTTATCTTATATGTCTTAGATTTACGCAAGGAAACACCATAAAGAGGACAATTCAGGCTGGGGGATCATTTTTAGGAAACTTTCATTCAGGAGGAGTATCCCCAAGGACAGTTCAGATAGGGGGAGCAGCCCTGGATGGAAATATACCTTTTCCAATGATGACAAAGGGGGAGAGATTTATTGGATGAAAAGGTAAATGCTTGGAGAAAGATCACAAAGGCATGGTTCTAGGGGGATCGATGGTCACAGGGAGAGCATGAGTGATATGAATTCAGTATTGCATCAGAGTGTTTCCATCAATTCCAAAGGGGCAAATTGTTGATTATTTGGGTTGGTTGTCATTGATGTAAACCCTTGAAGAAATTCCGGTAACACAAAAGTTTGGGTATTGGACCCAAGTTTATTTGATGTATAATGGTATTAATTTTAATATATATGAAGCTAAGACTATTCTATATGGATAGTACATGCCATTTCATTTCCGGTGGTATGTGGAATCTCACATAACTCCTCACAGTTAGAGAGTTATGGCCATGTGAAGTTGGAGAACCCTCATGAGTCATCTAGAAGCCCCAAAAGGTCAAAGTAGTCAAAGTGGTTGCAAAGAAGAAATTGTTTAAATAATAAAGTGAAGTGATGAG
>ML787950.1:308414-321087 GCA_009831015.1 Picea engelmannii | reverse complement strand
TATATCTCACAGTGATAGTGTGACAATGTTTCCATCATTCTACTTCTATATCAGGGTGGTTGGACAGGGAAAGGACAGGTGGTTGTAGACACCTTCCAGTTATATCTGGAGAACATATGGGGTTGTCGCCTCCTTATGGTTATATCCATAGAAATGGGGAGTTGGATCTTCCCTCAGGTTGTATATTGAGAAACTAGGGGGTTGTAGCCTCCTTTTGGTTATAGCCATAGAATTGGGGAGTTGGAGCTTCCTTCAGGTTGTAGCCTGAGAAACTAGGGGGTTGGAGCCTCCTTCCAATTGTAGTTGGAAAACAAAGGAAGTTGGTGATTCCAATGAATGTAATTCTTAAAGACATATAAGAAAAATCATTCTGTGGTTTTCTCCCTCTTTGGGTTTCCATGTAAAAACACTGGTGTACTATGTATGCGTATGATTTCCCATTTGTTGATTGTTTATTTACTCTGCAACTGTTGGATGATAATGCTACATGATATACCACTTGAATTTTATGGTTAAAAAGGATTACATTTCTCTATTAATGATTCACCCCTCTCTTAGTAATCCAACATACACATCTTCCAGGTGTATATTGGTGACCTCTCACCTAATCCAACTAGCTTATTTTGTATGTTTTCATGTGAACACATCTTGTTGTACTTTGAGGGCTGTTTTGGAGGCCTAAACAATGTTTTTTTTTTCTCTCCATAGTCAAACTATAGATGAAGTCAGAGTTTGATGGTAGAATGTGTAGCTCTCTAAAATACCTTTCCAATGAGCTATCACGCTCCTAAAACATAGGTTGTATGAAAATGTTATGACCCCGGGAAGTTAAGGTACCAACTTACCATAGGGGCCCACATGACTTTTGATGTTTCACCTCATAGGGTTAGGTTTTTGGATGTCTAGGGTTTTGGAATTCATGAGTAATATCAAAAATTCCCGCAGAGCCTCATTTTAATTCATTCTTCTCAGACATATTCACATAGCATCCACATCTCTTCTCAGAGATAGCTACCACCATTCGAGCAAGTGTTTTAGTTCTGTAGTTTTACAATTTTAGCCTATTTCATTTATTTAATAGAAGATATTGTTCACTAGATATCTATGTTGTTATTCATATCTATGTGTTTATTATATTCATTCTGTTAATTAGTTTCTTTCCACTCCTAAATTTGGATTAGAGGGTTTCCAAACTCAAACATGACTCACACAAACAATTTGACAATCAAACAACAATCCTATAGAACAATTAATGTGAAGGACTAGATGAATTAATACATAAATGTAACATAAAATTTCAATATGAATATTCTTGAATCCTCTATGAATACACATGATCAAATCCTATTTCATCAAATCTTTGGTTATTTTATCATAACCCAAAAACAAGGTATGCATGCTCATGTACTTGAAACCAACGCATATAAGTGACATGTGAATGGGGCCAATGTTGAAATTTTTTCAATTTGCACTTGTATGGACTGAAATTTGACATGGTTAGACTATACACATGAATTGACCTTATGGGAGGGTTTCTGGACTCAAACATGACTTGCACAAACAATTTTATAATCAAACAACAAGCCTATATAATAATTAATGTGAATGGGGCTAATGTTGATTTTTTTCAATTTGTGCTTGTATGGATTAAAATTTGACATGGTTAGACTAGATGCATGCTTTGAAGGTATGGGAGGTTTTTTGGACTCAAACATGACTCAAAAAAATAAATTCAACAATCAATATTATTTTTTTATTCTATCAAAACCCAAAAATAAGGCACCCCTGCTCATGTACTTGACCTCGCTTATAAGTGACATGTGAATGTGCCAATGTTGATTTTTTTTTCAATTTTTGTTTGTATGGACTAAAATTTGACATAGTTATACTATACTTATGCAATGACAGTATGGGAATGTCCAATTCAAAAAAAAAAACACAATAAAATTACAATTTTTAAAGGTAAAATCCGACAATAAGGCCAATTTTTTGTGTGGCGTCGGAGGATGTCGACGGATTTTGGGTTCAAATGTAGTTGTGAAGGATTCCTAGTTGTGACAATTCTTTGAGAAATACCATCAAAATCATGCCCATATGCATCCATTCCCACATGGAATGATCAGTAAATGTCATCATTGTTGTCATAGTATTGCAACAACAAAGTTTCGATGAACATGATGTTCGTCATTGTTATAACATCTTCGTCAAAACTGTTCGAAAACATGGGATTTTGGCCCATGAGTTTGGTGGAAATAAGAATACTTTATATGAAATTTTGTATTTAAATAATGATTTCGTACTAATATTCTTTATGGAGAAAAATATTACTTAGATGACAACAAAAAACAAAGACAAGACATAACTAATGAAGCTTGTGCAATTTATCAAGTTCTTTTATTAGATTTTATTTCATTCCCTTGTAGTACTAGATGTGGGGACGTGCGTCTCAAACAAATTTTAAACGAAACATCTAAAACACATTGTATTAGGTCTAGACATGGGAAATAGTGACCTGTGAATGGGGCCAACGTTGAAATTTTTTCAAATTGTTTTTGTATGCACTAAACTTTGACATGGATAGATTGTTCAAATTACTTGACAATATGGGAGGGTTTCCAAAATCAAATATGACTCACACACCCACTCTATATATCCAATCTCATCCTAGTTTCATTTGAACTTTCTCGGATTAATTTCATGCATGGAACTCCCAACATACCCATCGTCATGGTCGTGCTCTTTATATTCATATCCTATGTCTCTCAAAACCAAAATCATGTGAATTAGGCCCGTTATTTTGGTGGAAATAAGAAGGCGTCAGATGATATTTCATATTTAAATAATGATTTCGTACTAATATTATTTATGGAGAAAAAAACTACATAAATGAGAAAAAAAAAGACAAGAAATAATTGATGAATCTTGTGCAATTTATCAAGTACTTGTTTATTGATGTTATTGCATTCCCTTGTGGTACTATATGTAGGAATGTGCATCTCGAATGAATTTTAAAATAAACAACTAAAATACATTATACTAGGACTAGACATGGGAAACAATGACTTGTGAATGGGGTCAACATTGAAATTTTTTCAAACTGTTTCTGTATGCACTGAAATTTGACATGGATAGACTGTTCACTCAAAACTAAATTACCATTGATTTGTTTGTTTATATATTTTTTCACCACATCAATCATTCTTTGAAATTATTGCATTATCATGTTTTGTTTCTATATTTACCTCTGTAATCAATTTTTCAAAATGTATCCTTGTACTTAGGAAATTGGAAAAAAAACCTCCACAATAAATGGATATTATGTAAAAACTTTCACAAGAAGGTGTTTTCCTTGGGGTGTTATCATTTATCATGTTAAGACTTGTATCTTGAAGACATGGTAAAACATCAAGCAATTGCAACATCCTATAATCCTAAGGGAAGCCAACAAGATCAAGTACATCGATAAGAGTGAAACATTTGCACAACTTGAGAATGTGATGGAGCTATTATGCAAAGAATCGTACCTATATGAAAATGAAACCTAGTAGTTCTCATTATAAATACCATTAATTCAAAAAACTCACAAAATGTTCAATTAATAGAAGGGTGGTAAATTAGTTGTTGCATGCATAGAATCAAATATTCAATATTTGACATGTATCGCAAGAAAGATCTAATGTTCCAAGTTCATCAAATGCTTATTTTTATGGAATAGAAGAAAATACGTTGAATAAAAAACATTTTTGTATTGGGGATACTATTAGTGCTAGGGAATCCCAAGTGTGAAATATCATTGGTCTTCAATTTATTATAACCATAATATTAATGCTAGAGGATTATAGGGAGTAGGATGTCTCATGGACATCACATATTGTATAATCATATTACGTTCCCAATGTTTTAAACCTTTGGTAGGTTATTGATTGGAGCCTAAAATACTTTGACAACGAAAGAGAATCAATTAGGAAAAAAAAACAAGGCAAGTACAACACACACTCAACCACATATGCATTGATAGAAATGTTGGTTTCCTTGCATGTGAAGAGATTCTTAATACCAAATAAACTCTTAAGAGATTCTTAAGTCAAATATTAAGTCAAAAGAAATGTTGTCTTCCTCACATATGAAGAGATTCTTAAGTCAAAATCATGATGCACATGAATTAATAGACTCTTGGAGAGTAAACCACTATGAGAGTCCACAAAAAAGGATATGTATGACCTATATGTCCTATCTCAGAGGTATAAATATATAGCTTAGATTCTCGTACACATGAAGGGTATAAATCTACCCCTAAATTCCCACATTCTATTGCTTATGTTTTCACATCATAATGAAAAATGCAACTCTTTTTACTGGGCTTAGATAATCTATGTTAAGGTTACACAACAAATTACCAATTTTGATACAAATGAAAAATATGTTTCCCCATGTATTGTATATTCTTTGTCCTTTTGGAAGATGTTCCAAGGATTCCTTATTCTTAATTTGAGACTCTATTTCTATATTTCTATATGGTATGGGACTTACATTGTTATTCATAGTTATGATGAACATTTTTGTAAACACGAATTTTATATTTTTTGTGGTAGATGTTATATTATGAACCATTATTGATCAATTTTAGTAGCATATTGGTACCAATTTGATATAATCCTATTTTCTCTAGCAATAGATATACAAATTTATGGGCACTTTCTATTATTCAATGGCTAGCTATATGTTGATAGATTTACAATGTGGTTGTTTTCAATGATTTCATGGACAACATTATATTTTATGATGCATTATGATGATATATGATATTATTAGATGATATGGTGCTTTAATTTCATCATCTTTATTTTAAATAAACACGTGTTTAGATAATGAGAGGTAGTTATAAGAGGAAATGTTATAAATAAGAAAAAGACTAGGGCATATTTATTAGGAGTTATAAGGTGACTAAAATCTTTAGGAGTTCATGAACCTTTTAAGTTACATGTTCATAACTTGGTTGGTATCGTGATCCCATTATGTTTTCTTCTTAAATGTTGTTTAATCTTGGAGACAATTTTTATTTTGTTTTAAATCCTTTACCCCTAATATGTAACCTTTATGGACCAAATTCCCCAAATAGCATAAGAATAAAAAGAACAACTCCATACTTTGATAATGATATAGAGTCAATGAATAAAAATCCACTCTTTGACAATGAAATGATGTTGATTTCAAGGGAATATGATAGCATTTATGAATCCGTAGACCATAATATAGGCCCTAAAGGTGCAATATTTTCCCTACAAAGAGAAAATGAACCCAATTTCAAGGTTAGAATGCAACATGGACGGTTCTTGTGGTCCAAGACATGGTTTGGGCCAAACACTAGTGATTTCTCTTATTATCAATGTTTTTTGGGCTAAGAAACCATATATAAGGCCCTAAACTATAAGACATGCTTTGTAGATAGAATATTTTTCCCGAGGGTGGAATACAATCCAAATTTGAAGGATTAAGTGTAAAAATGATGGCCCTTATGGCCCAAACATCATTTGATTGGTAGGACCTTGGTATCTTTCAAGACTCTTATCTCTGCAAGGATCCTACAAGAGTTCTCCAATAAGGAGGGGAATCTTTTTTCCCTTGTTTGGCATGTAATATACTATATTGGATATCTCCATGGAAAATGACCAAAAACTTTCTCACATATCTTATTTCCATAATTACACCAAAAATCCATTTTACAAGTGCCCATTTCAATCGAAAAAAATTAACCCACCATGCCTTTGACCAAATTTATCTAGCAAGTGATTTTTACCATGCTCACCTGGAGCATGTGGTTCCTTGCAAAGGCCATTTGATCACTATGATATACACACATTACAACTTATGGATCCCAATTATGACATATTGTTTTATCAATATGTCCTTCATAGTTTTCAAAGATTTTTCCCCCGAAAGGATCCTAAAATTGAACTTCAAAGGGGAAAAAGCATGATTCATGGGGGTTAGAGGTCGTGCATGTGGCTTTGAACGATGTTACATGGTTTGAAAGTGAAATGTATGCTATATAGGAGGATTATAAATCAAATTTCAAGGATTGTGCACAATAGAAATGGTTCTTATAGTTAAAGCCATGGTTTGAGGTTGAAAACATAGGATTTAGTCCCCAACCATGATTTTGGGGCTCATAAGACATATGCCAATCCCTAGACCATAATATATGCCCTGCAGGTCCAATATTTTCTCTACAAAGGGAAAATGAACCCAATTTCAAGGTTATGATGCAACGTGGATGGTTCTTGTGGTCCAAGACATGGGTTGGGCCAAAAAATAATGTTTTTTCTTATTATCAATGTTTTTTGGGCTAAGAAGCCATATACAAGGCCCTAAAATATAAGACATTCTTTGTAGAAAAGACGTTTTTTACCGAGGGTGGAATACAATCCAAATTTGAAGGAATAGGTGTAAAAATGATGGCCCTTATGTCCCAAGCCCTAGTTTAAGGCTATAAACCATGGAGTGTTCCCTTAATACATATGTTTAGGGCCTAATTGTGGATATACATGGACTATTTTTGGAGTTACAAGGATTGATTGTATCTTTAGGGCTTAACGGGTCTCCATATGTCCTAATTAAGGACATTTATATCCTAATTATGGATCTACAACACATGATTAGGTATATATAAAGCATAATTAGGGAATTAAAGGGCCTTGTTTGTTTTTCTCCTAGTTTTATTTGGGATTCTTTCTTCTTCTAATTCATCCTCCTCTTATTGTTGGTGTGCCTTTTTCCAATTCAACACAGCATAGGGTTGAGAGAAAACATTATTTGGGAGTGAATCATTGTCGGCATGCAAGGCCATAGGGGGTACAAAGGTCGATTCAGTATTTTGGGTTTTCTTAGGAATCAAAAGAGGTTCAATTAAAGGAGTCACAAAGGATTTATGAGTAAGGAAGGGAGGAGGAAAAAATAAATCTACTAGTTGAAGTGATTTAGTGATCAAGGCATTGGGATCTAAGTCCAATTAGGATAGAATGGAATGTTTCTTTTTGTACATTTGTTTTCGATCATAGGTTTTCCCCATGTAATTTGTTTTCCCGTATATGAACGTATAGATACCCTACCCCCATATTTATTTGAATCTATGACATATTCTTAACCTAATCCATCTGGCCAATGATTTTACTAGGGTTTGGTAAGAAACATTAAGGAGAGTGATTGGATGCCAAGCACCTAACAAATATGTTTTAACACTTTTAGTGATAAGCTTGATAAGAATTACATCGTTAGGTTCCATCAAGAAACCACTATTGATCGATCCCTTACACATATTCAAATACATGGGACTAACCACATCCTACATCCAATGTCCTATTATAAAATTTCATTAAGAGATCATTAGGGCATAGATATGTTTCTTTCTTGATCTCTTTCATAATTGCTTCCATTAGCATCCAAGTCTATTTCCCTTGAAATATAAATCCTCTCATAAGGTTCTATTCTCTAGGGGACAACTTGGTTAACATGATTTTTAGAAGAATCACATTAGAGGATCTGAGCCTATTGAAGTGATGATTCTTTGGAAATTATATTTAATTTGTTTTGATATTTCTATCCCATCCTCTATAAGGGTGCCAATGGGATCTCAAAAAACTCAAAAATGCATTGATTGTTATTTTATATTTAGGCATTGGAGATATAATTTATAAGGAACATCCTCATCTACCATCCATTTCATGTTCCCAATAATTCTAATCTCTCTTGCCTTATGATCACATGGAATCCCCAAGAATCAAAATAACTCACCTCAAAGTTCCTATTGTTGTAATGTTGATCTGCTTGTTGTTTCATCCTATTTTTTTTCTATAGTCAAGTTGTCCTTCAATATATGGATAACATGTTGATAGTGCTTGATGTGATCGTCCACTGGTTGAAAATTAGGTTTCACTATTAAAGTTAATGTGATGGACGCAGGATGGTACCCATAAAGTGCCATAAATACAGGCATTTTAGAAGAAGCATTGTAAGAAACATTGTACCATGATTGTTTCAAAGGTAACCACCTGAGTACCTATTGCAATTATTTATTAGATCAATATTTGGCACTAATATGAAAATGTTTTTGGAATATAAATTGAAGAATAGATGAGGAATTGAATATGATTTACAAAGAGGATAGGAGTGATTTAAATAAACAAGGAAATGAATCAAGGCATAAGTGAACATTGGATAGTTTTCGGGTGAAATGTTCCATACAAAGGAAGTGTATTGTGGGTCTTGACTAGAAATCATGTGTTCCAAGGTCCATAGAATGGGCTAAAAAATTGAATAATATAAAACCTTATTAATGTAATGTGGAATGGAAATGGTCCCAAAATAGTTGTTACAAACCCTATTCCTAACCTTGAAATATATTACGCCAAAGAAATGAAGAATATGAATGCCATCATTTCCATCGTCGTGCTCATTGTCATCACAATTTCCACCCTTTTCATTATCATATCATCATCATAATCATCGTTGTCATCAATTTCATCACCATAATTAACATTGACATTGTTGTATTATATAATATAAACTATATATTATATATAATATATATTATATATAAAATATATTATATATATTATATATTATATATTATATAATATATATAATATAACATATAATATAACATATTATTAGATTATATATTATATATTATATAATATATATAATATAACATATAATATAACATATTATTAGATTATATATTATAACATATAATATAATGATGATAGGGTCTATAATGGTTAGACTTATAGGTGTTTTGTAAATCACGRGTTATGCTAGCACCGAGAATCACCCTCCGACTGCAAGAGGATAAGCCCATTACCCATAAAAAAAAAGTAAAATGGATTAAAATGGTCTGAGTAGGTGGATCAAGACAATACTGCAAAGAAAGGAAAAGATAACAGAGGTCTTTGTAAATTAGTCCTTGACAATTGGGCTATGGAGTCATAAGTATCATGCTAATGAAGGGATTTAAACTGCCTATCAGACAAAAGGATTTATGTGGTGATGAGGAGAAATAAGACAGAATGTGTATGAGTGATAAACGGTGAAACATGGGAAAGGTGATAGAAGATCCTCTATCGCCTTAGGAATCCATATATCAAATATTCTACCTCCAGACAAGAAGAAAAATAGAAAATGTTTGAATGATGATCCATGAAAGATGAGCAAGATGACAACATATCCTCTACCGCCTCAGAAATCCATAGATCAGAAAGATGCTACATCCAGACAAGAAGAAAAACAGAAAATGTCTAGTGATGAACCATGAAAGATGGGCATGATGATAGCATATCCTTTATCGCTCGAGGAATCCATAGATCAAAGATATTACATTCAGACAAGAAAAACAAAATGGCATGTAAACTAAGAAGAAATTATTATAAAAACAATTCAAAGGAATCTTCAATAACATAATATTTAAAATCCAATCCCTTAGGCTTAACACTAAAAAATATAGATCCCTTCTCCTAAAACTCTCTCGACTCTCTGGCTTCTGAACCCCCCTTTACAAAATCCAAGACTAATCTATTTATAATCAGATCAGTCCACAACTTCCAAGAGTGTGATCTCGCCATCCTATTCAAATATTTCATCTGTGCATCCTTCTATTAGACTGTGCATGTTTCCTCCTGTTAGATGCAATATTAGATCAGTATGGGCCTGCAAGAAGAAATCATCCATCGCGCACTAGCAAATTTGGGTCATTTTGTGACGACTATTTCGATGATATTGCAACATCATGTCGTGGATATTGTGATGAATATTGGGTCTCCCAAACGTCACTTTGCATGACATGGCACATACGATGAACCTTAATTAACTTCACAAGAGCGACGACACTAGGGATTTGTCACAATTGTGACAAAGAATAAATATCATCGCCAGAACGACTAAGTAGAGAAATTGTTGAAAGAGAAACAAAGTAGGGAAATCGTCACAAGTGTGACTAGCGATGAAAATCGTTGCAAATGAGAAAATGTAGAGAAATCGTTGCAAGAGATACAATAAAGGTATATCGTCGCACAACCGACAATATAGGCAGATTGTCACAATATCGACAAGCGTAAGAAACTTTGCAACGGATCAGCTTTCAAAGGGGTTATCGCAAGAGAGATGAAAACCACTTATATTGCGACGAAATAACTATACAATTTTCATGATTTGTATAGAAATTTCATCGCAATATTGGCATGGGATCATCGCAAGTGCGACGACAATAATTTATTTAAAAAAATATATATATTTTTGAGCAAAAAAAAAAAAAATTTGATTTTTGAGCCAAATATACAAGGTGCTATGATTGCACACTAAATATGTCATCCAAGTGAATTTGTTGCATTGATAGATTTTTGGTAAGCATGTGAAACATAATAAAAAAAATTCCATGCTGGGAACCAATTGGTCCTAGTAGAAGGAGGTCATTCACACATCCTCTCGTGGAATTGCTACATGATAGCATAGCAAAGAACTAGAGGAATTGGAGAACAAAAACATTCTCAATGTGGAGGCCTATTTTGAAATGGATCTGAGCATGAGAATGATTGTAAGAATAAATACCTACAAGTTTAATTTAAAAATTAATGAAGGTTATATAATAAAGGGCAATGCAGGATTTAATAAATTAAATGAGAAAGAAAAAAAAAGTAAAACAAAATAAAATAGAAAAATGAAAATAGGAGAAAAAAGAGAGAGAGAAATGGGAACTAAAAGGTCAGTCTCTTAGCCTTCACATTACCACCAAGATATCCTATTCATCCTTTTGACATGAATCTCAAAGGGTATTTTGGCCAAAGAGGAAAGTATGCACAAAGATCCATGAGTTACATTGTAACCAAAGATTCTCAAAATGAGAATTGAGTAACCATTGAATTTTTTTTTTCCCATTTGGGTTGGTTCTAGAGTAAACATTATGTCATTGTGTGACATCTCATTTATGTTAAATTAATGGAATATAAGTTGGATTGGAGTTTAATTAAAATAATAACAAGTGTCCTATACAAAATTTACTGAAGATGAGATACTAACATGCTATGTATCATATGAAATATGTAGAAATGATGGAGGAACTAGTGAGGTAAATGGATCCACTTTCTAAGATCCCTTTGGAATATTATTAGTATGTGGTTTTAGTGTGGGATGTAGGAGGAAACAATGTTACCCTTGTGGATCCCTTTGGAATATTAGTAGATGATCCCTTTGGCATATTAGTAGTATGTGGTTTGATCAAATTTGGTGGTAGTGATAACTCTTGAGTATAATCAATCTTTCCTTGATTGTTATGTGGGACTTCATATTTCAAAGTGCAATTTTGGGAGCTAACGATTGACATTGTTTATTTTTTGTAACTAGGGGAATCGACAACAATGACAGTATCATACTTGCGTGACACAGGGTCGAATCCTGCTAGTTTCCTTATAGCCCCTAGGGAGAAACACAAAACCCGCAAGCACGCTCTCCAAGTAAATCAGGGTGAGAATGAACTTGAGACCTCTTTTTACATATTTCCTTCCATTTACATGGCACTTTCCAATCAGTCTACACCCCTGCAGGATTGACAATTGACATTGTTACCAGGGTTGAAATTTTTTGATTCCCTGGATTCAATAGATCTGGTATAACATGGTGTTGGGAAGTCATATTTCTTTGAATAATTATTTTACAGTTGCTTGTATTGAGGGTGAGAGAAAGAAATAGTATGCAAGGCATTTCAAGGTATCACATGGTAACTCCAATTATGTATCACATACCTTTGATTTTTATGGATAAATTTTCTCTAGTCCAGGAGGATCAAGATCTTTACTACTATAGTTTTGTGCAACACAAAAGAGATATTGATGGGGGTGGTGAGAATAATCTTTAAGGATTGAAATAATAGAATTGGATAGAAACCTAAGAAGGGGAGTCTTTAAAAAATCATTGTCAATGGAGAATTATTTGAGGATCCTCTATATGACATTTACTACCATGATTATGAAGAGAAACATCATAATTTGATATTTTTCTTGGAGATGACTTTTAACATTGTGTTATGGGTATGGGAGGTCATATTAAACACATCTAATGCATATCGTGGGGCTTCACAAACCATAATAATTGTTGTGATAGTAAACTTCCTTTCCTAATATTTCCATTGAAGGTTTAGTTACAAGTTTTGCACTATATTCATGGTGGTTTTTGTTGCTACTCGGTTCTCCTCTTTTTGTATGGAAATGCCTAGAATTTACAAGCGGAGGCATGGCATTAGTTGGATAAGATGATGACATCCCATGCTCTCTTTTATTATCCACAAATCTTGCATTATTTTCTTACTTATTGTATCTTAGGTGACATGCTATCACAACTCTCTCATTATAGTTTATTTTTTTGACCTCATCAATGGTGTTGGGTTCCCTTTATCTTGGTATTGGTTCATACGCCTAAGGTATTGGCTCAAATAATTTACATTAATCTCTAAGAATGATACTAGGGTTGTAGGTCGCTTCTTGTGATTTTGTTTTTGTTTTGAGGGTGTGTTTATCCCACACACCTTATTGAATATATGTGGGGGATAAATTGGGTCTTTTCTCATAGACGCATTGCTCCCTTGCACATCAATGACATTTTTTTAAAGGAACAAATTAGTTGACATATG
>ML787950.1:278861-297483 GCA_009831015.1 Picea engelmannii | reverse complement strand
TTGAAGAATAAGTTAGTTATGGCGATGGTTAAAAATAGTGCAACCCACATTTTTATGTAGGAAGTAGTGGTTGTTAAACTCAATGTGCAGTTGAAATTGGTGTAGTCTTTTTTCAAGGCAGTAAGATATAGTAGTTAGTTGATAGAGACGTGTAGAATTTAGTTAGTTTTTATGCCCTGAGGAGGAATTGGCCAAGATTCCTTGAAATGGTTTGGGATGCGACTTGCAACTAGGCATAAAACAAAAAACTGAGACTCGGATTGAGTAATTGTCGATTTCGATGGATTACTATGATAGGATTTCAGCTAGACCACCCCTCACTCCCAGGTGCCATGCCTCGAAAGTTTCTTTACTCAATGATTTTGAGAACTAGTGTTTTGCTCAGTTTGAAGCAATGCAACATTTGGATTAAGGGGTCCAATTTACAAAACCATGTCTCGGGTGCAAATGGATAATTTGGTCACCTATTCCATGCCTAAACAATCTTGCAGCATCTCATAGAACTCAAAAATGTTGCTTTGTTAGTCTTTTATGCCATGAGGAGGAATTGGCCAAGAGTCCCTGAAATGGTTTGAGATGTGACTTGCAACTGGGTATAAAATGAAAACCGAGACTTAGATTGAGGAACCTTCATCTCTGTTGGATTCTTGGCATAGGATTTTAGCTAGAGCACCCCTCACTCCCAGTTCCAACCCCTCTAAAGTTGTTTTTTTCATCGATTTTGATAACTAGTGCTTTGCTAAGTAAGAAGCAATGCAACATTTGGATTTAGGGGTCCAATTTACGAAACCATGCCTTGGGAGAGGATGGACAATGTGGTCACCTATTCCATGTTTAAAAAAGCATGCGACATCTCATGGAACTCAAAAATGCTACTTTGTTAGGATTTTATGCCCCGAGGGGGAATTTCCAAGAGTCCCCGAAATGGTTTGGGATGCGAATTACAACTGGGCATAAAATGAAAACTAAGACTCAGATTGAGGAACCGTCATCTTTGCTAGATTCCTGGCATAGGATTTTAGTTAGAGAACCCCTCACTCATGGGTTCCATGCCTCAGTAGTTTCTTTAATCATTGATTTCGAGAACTAGTGTTTTGCTCAGTTTGAAGCAATGCAACATTTGGATTAAGAGGCCAATTTACAAAACCATGCTTCGAGAGTGGATCGATAATTTGGTCACCTAGTCCATGCATAAATAAGCTTGCAACATCTCACGGAACACAAAAATGTTTCTCTGTTAGTATTTTATGCCCTCAACGAGAATTGGCCAAGAGTCCCTGAAATGGTTTGGCATGTGACTTGCAAATGGGCATAACACTAAAACGAAGACTTAGATTGAGGAACCGTTGTATCTATTGGATTCATGGCATAGGATTTTAGCTAGAACACCCCTCACTCCAGGTTCCAACCCCTCAGAAGTTTCTTTAATCATTGATTTCGAGAACTAGTATTTTCCTCAGTTTGAAGCAATGCAGCATTTGGATTAAGGGGATAATTTATGAAACCATGCCTCGGGAGCGGATCCATAATTTCGTCACCTAGTCCATGCTTAAACAAGCTTACAACATCTCATGAAACTAAAAAATGTTGCTTTGTTAGTCTTTATGCCCTGACCGGGAATCGGCCAAGAGTCCTTGAAATGGTTTGGGATGTGACTTGCAACTGGGAATAAAGTGAAAAATCGAGACTTGGATTGATAAACCATCGTCTCTGTTCGATTCCTGGCATAGGATTTTAGCTATAGAACCCCTCACTCCTAGTTCCAACCCCTCGGAAGTTGTTTTTTCATCGATTTCGATAAATAGTTCTTTGATCAGTAAGAAGCAATGCAACATTTGGATTTAGGGGTCCAATTTATGCAACCATGCCTTGGGAGAGGATGGACAATGTGGTCACCTATTCCATGCCTAAACAAGATTGTATCACCTCATGGAACTCAAAAATGTTGCTTCGTTAGTCTTTTATGCCCTGAGCAGGAATTGGCCAAGAGTCCCTGAAATGGTTTGGGATGCGACTTGCAATTGGGAATAAAGGGAAAAACCAAGACTCAGATTGAGGATTTGTCATCTCTGTTGGATTCCTAGCATAGGAGTTTAGCTAGAGCATGCCTCACTCCCGGTTCTAACCCCTCAGAAGTTGTTTTTTTCATTGATTTCGATAACTAGTGCTTTGCTCAGTAAGAAGCAATGCAACATTTGGATTTAGGGGTCTAATTTATGAAACCATGCCTCGAGAGTAGATGGACAATGTAATCACCTATTACATGGATAAACAAGCATTCAACATCTCATGGAGCTCAAAAATGCTGCTTCGTTAGGCTTTTATGCCCCAATGCAGAATTGCCAAGAGTCCCCGAAATGGTTTGGGATGCGACTTGCAACTGGGAATACAACGAAAACCGAGACTCAGATTGAGGAACCATCGTCTTTTTTGGATTCCTGGTATAGGAGTTTAGGTAGAGAACCCCTCACTCATGGATGCCATGCCTTAGAAGTTTCTTTAATCATTGATTTCGAGAACTAGTATTTTTCTTAGTTAGAAGCAATGCAACATTTAGATTAAGGGGTCAGTTTACGAAACCATGCCTCGAGAGCAGATGGATAATTTGGTCACCTGTTCCATGCCTAAAAAATCTTGCATCATATCATGGAACTCAAAAATGTTTCTCCGTTAGTCTTTTATGCCCTGAACAGGAATTGGCCAAGAGTCCCCGAATTGGTTTGGCATGTGACTTGCAACTAGGCATAAAACAAAATCTAAGACTCAGATTGAGGAACTGTCGTCTTTGTTGGATTCTTGGCATAGGATTTTAGCTAGAGAACCCTTCACTCTCAGTTCCAATCCCTCAAAAATTGTTTTTTTCATCGATTTCAATAACTAGTGCTTTGCTCAGTAAGAAGCAATGCAAAATTTGGATTTAGGGGTCCAATTTACAAAACCATGCCTTGGGAGAGGATGGAAACTGTGGTCACCTAGTCCATGGCTAAAAAATCATGCAACATCTCATGGAACTCAAAAATGATTCTCCATTAGGATTTTATGCCTCGAGGAGGAATTTACAAGAGTCCCTGAAATGGTTTGGGATGCGACTTGCAACTAGGCATAAAATGAAAACTGAGACTCAGATTGAGGAACCATCGTCTTTGTTGGATTCCTGGCATAGAATTGTAGCTAGTGCAACCATCACTCCCGGTTCCAACCCCTCGAAAGTTGTTTTTTTCATCGTTTTCGATAACTAGTGCTTTGCTGAGTAAGAAGCAATGCAACATTTGGATTTAGGGGTCCAATTTATGAAATCATGCTTCAGAAGCAGATGTAAAATGTGGCCACCTAGTCCATGCTTAAAAAAGCATGCAAGATCTCATGAAACTAAAAAATGATGCTCAGTTAGGATTTTATGGCCCAAGGAGGAATTGGCCAAGAGTCCCCGAAATGGTTTGGATGCGACTTGTAACTAGGCATAAAACGAAAACTGAGACTTGGATTGAGGAACCGTTTAGTCCGATGGATTCATGGGATAAGATTTCAGCTAGAGCACCCCGCACTCTCGAGTGCCATGGCTTGAAATTTTTTTTACTCATTGATGTCAAGAACTAGTGTTTTGCTTAGTTTGATGCAAACCAACATTTGGATTAAGGGGTCCATTTTCTAAAACCGTGTTTTGGGAGCGGATGGAAAATATAGTCACCTAGTCCATGCCTAAAAAATATTGCAACATCTCACGGAACTCAAAAATGCTACTCCATTAGGTTTTTATGCCCTGAGGAGGAATTGGCCAAGAGTCCCTGAAATGGTTTGGAATGCGACTTGAAAATAGGCATAAAAAAAAAACGAGACTCCGATTGAATAATTGTTGACTTCGATGGATTACTGGGATATGATTTCAGCTAGACCACCCCTCACTCTCGGGTGCCATGCCTCGAAAGTTGCTTTACTCATTGATTTCGAGAACTAGTGTTTTGCTCAATTTGAAGCAATGCATCATTTGGATTAAGGGGTCCAATTTATGAAACCATGCCTCGGTAGCAGATGGATAATTTGGTCACCTAGTCCATGCCTAAAAAATCTTGTAGCATCTCATGGAACTCAAAAATGTTGCTCTGTTAGTCTTTTTTTCCCTGAGCGGGAATTGGCCAAGAATCCATGAATTAGTTTGGGATGCGACTTGAAACTGAGCATAAAATGAAAACCGAGACTTATATTGAGGAATCGTCAACTCTATTGGATTTGTGGCATAGGATATTTGCTAGATCACCCCTCACTACCGGTTCCAACCCCTCAGAAGTTGTTTTTTTCATTGATTTCGATAACTAGTGCTTTGCTCAGTAAGAAGCAATGTAACATTTGGATTTAGGGGTCCAATTTATGAAACCATGCCTTAGGAGAGGATGGACAATGTGGTCACCTAGTCCATGGCTAAACAAGAATGAAACATCTCATGGAACTCAAAAATGTTGCTACGTTAGGTTTTTATGCCCTGAGGAGGAATTGGCCAAGATTCCCTGAAATGGTTTGGGATGCAACTTGCAACTGGGATAAAATGAAAACTGAGACTCGGATTGAGGAACCGTCGACTTTGATGGATTACTGTGATATGATTTCATCTATACCACCCATTCACTCTCGGGTGCCATGCCTCAGAAGTTTCTTTACTCATTGATTTTGAGAACTAGTGTTTTGCTCAATTTGAATCAATGCATCATTTGGATTAAGGGGTCCAATTAACAAAACCATGCCTTAGGAGAGGATGGATAATTTGGTCACCTATTCCATGCCTAAACAAGCTTGCAACATCTTAGGGAACTCAAAAATGTTGCTTTGTTAGTCTTTATGCCCTGAGCGGGAATTGGCTAAGAGTCCATGAAATGGTTTGGGATGTGACTTGAAATTGGGCATACAACACAAACTGAGACTCGGATTGAGGAATTGTCTTATTTTTTGGATTCCTAGCATAGGATTTTAGCTAGAGCACCCCTCACTCCAGGTTCCAACCCATCGAAAGTTTTCTTTTCATCAATTTTGATAACTAGTGCTTTGCTCAATAAGAAGAAATGCAACATTTGGATTTAGGGGTCCAATTTATGAAACCATGCCTTGGGAGAGGATGGACAATGTGGTCACCTAGTCCATGGATAAAAAATCATGCATCATCTCATGGAACTCAAAAATGCTGCTCTGTTAGGTTTTTATGCCCTGAGGAGAAATTGGCCAAGAGTCCCCGAAATGGTTTGGGATATGACTTGCAACTGGGCATAAAATGAAAAACGAGACTAATATTGAGGAACTATCGACTTCGATGGATTACTGGGATATGATTTCAGCTATACCACCCCTCACTCGTGGGTTCCATGCCTAAGAAGTTTCTTTACTCATTGATTTCAAGAACTAGTGTTTTGCTCAGTTTGAAGAAATGAAACATTTGGATTAAGAGGTCCAATTTATGAAACCATGCCTTAGGAGTGGATGGATAATTTGGTCACCTAGTCCATGCCTAAAAAATCTTGCAGCATCTCACGGAACTTAAAAATGTTTCTCTTTTAGTCTTTTATGCCATGAGCGGGAATTGGCCAAGAGTCCCTGAAATGGCTTGGGATGCAACTTGCAACTGGGAATAAAACGAATACCGAGACTCGAATTGAGGAACCATTGTCTCTGTTGGATTTGAGGCATAGTATTTTATCTAGATAACCCCTCACTCCCAATTCCAACCCCTAGGAAGTTGGTTTTTTCATCGATTTCGATACATAGTGATTTTCTTAGTAAGAAGAAATGCACCATTTGGATTTAGGGGTCCAATTTATGAAACCATGCCTCAAGAGCGAATGGACACTGTGGTCACCTAGTCCATGTCTAGAAAAGCATGCAACATCTCATGGAACTCAAAAATGTTGCTCCGTTAGGATTTTATGCCCCGAGGAGGAATTGCCAAGAGTGCCCGAAATGGTTTGGGATGCGACTTGCAACTGGGCATAAAATGAAAACCGATACTTGGATTGAGGAACCGTCATCTTTGTTAGATTCCTGGCATAGTATTTTAGCTATATCACCCCTCACTCCTAGTTCCAATCCCTCGAAAGTTGTTGTTTTCATCGGTTTCAATAACTAGTGGTTTGCTCAGTAAGAAGCAATGCAACATTTGGATTTAGGGGTCCAATTTACGAAACCCCTCACTCCCGGTTCTCACCCCTCACTCATGGTTCACTCTCGGTTCATGATTGGATTCTAGTTTCCCTAAACGTTAGTTTTATGGCTGCATGTATTACTTTCCAAGAGGTTGGGAGAATGTTGGGAGAAAGAAGAGGAACCTCACTTATTTTTGAGAAAAGGGACACAACACTCCTTATTGTAGGGGAAGGCTAGTATAAGAAGTAGCATTTACCAGATAGAGGGGGGATAAAAGTGGTCTTTGACCAATTCCAGAATGGGATCATCCTTTTTAAGAAGGACAAGGACTAAAATATCTTCAAGGGAATTTTATATATTTTCATCAAGGACATGGACAATTATGATGTGGACAATTTGCATGGAGGCCTTTCTCTCGGACCTCTTCATGAAAGATTGTGAATCTATGGTGCATGTACAAATATGTGAGATGTGGGTTTATGATAATATTTTGAATTTTCCAATAACATTCTCCATTGACCTTGTGTAAACCATTCCATTTGGTGTTTGTTGCACTAAGTGTAAAGAACAATTGGAGAATTATAAGACGTAAGTTAACTATGAGCTATTTGTTACCTCTTTATTAACTTTTATTTTAATGGTATCCATATTTTGTATTGATAAAATGAGGAATTAACCCAGAACTGATTCTATTAGACACAAAATCAATCCTAAGGCCAACTAAGGAGAAAAAACACACACACTAATTAATCTAGGATTCAAGCATGAAAGAAAACCTTCTCACAAAGAAGCGCTAGTTGGTGATGTAATCCAACATCACAAGATCGATGCGCAAAGGGGATGAGTTTTAGTGGGTGGTAAAGTTACATTGACAAGCTTCTTAATGAACTAACCCCCTAGTGCAAGTTACCTCACTGAGCAGTGGGAAACCCTCTAAGGAGTCCGAGTGAGTCTAGCCAACATCAATCCCAGGTACAACACCACCTTCCCTGTGCTGTCACCTTATGTAGGAACTCTAAAATATTATGGCCTCTATGGTACCACCTACTATACCAAAGTAGAGGGGGGATAGTCGATAGTCGATACCAAGACCAACAAAGCAGGGTTGATTACTTTGAGGGCCCCAATGTGACCTCATGATTGACCCTTGTGTTAGAAGGGATTCCCAAAGTTAGTGATATAGCAATTGGATTTCACTCCCTAACTCAAGGAATTATATTTGTTTAGAAGATTTGGAAAGTTATTCTCACAATCCTATTCCAAAGATCTACACCTAAGCTAATATGGGTTTGAAGAGACCTAGAAAAGTTTCTAGATAAATTTTAATTAGTGCTTGATTTTAGGTTGTTGTTACTCAAAAGAGTGGTCATGAAACTAATGGCATTTTGACTCGACTCTTTAAACAATGCAAGAGGAAAATGAAATGCTTGAATTTCAACTTTGATGAAAACTAGCTATGGGAAGGAGCAAAAGGTTTTAAGAAAATAAATAATTTCTTGATAGATTACTATGTGTGCAGTACTGCTAGGAAAAAAATAGAGGCGCAAAATAAATATCCATATCCATTTCACGAATAAAAATGCCACAGGAAAAAAATAGAGGCACAACCATCAAAGAGGCCATAAAAAATTACTCGTCAACAAAAGGGTCACAAGGTGGTGAGCTACATGATATCAATGGGACAAGGTAGGCATAGCCATACTCTTTGAGATAACTCATGATATAAATAGTGACACAATGAAGAAGTCTCGAATGCAACATCGTGCAAGAAACCATGGTCGAAATATATTAATATGACATAAGCAGTCTCATAGACATATATATGGGTGTTAAAATTTGAAGTACATCCCAACTGTGACTGAACTAAGTACATAAGAAATGATGCACCCATGTTGAAGGAAGGGGGTGGAAGAGACCTGTGAAGCCCTGATAAAAAATAATGGGGATTCAAACCCCCACATGTATATTCTATCAAAATATGTGAACTGCAACTATCTATAATTTTTGGTTCATATGAAAATGCACTTGCTTACTTCAACACACTTTCTTTAGTGTCATTTTTACCTTTCATGCATTATTTTCTTTAGTTCTTTTGTACACATAGGAAATTAAAAAAACATTGCCTTATTTTATTTAGTTCTTTCTTCCATAAATGAGTCATTTGTCCTTAGATTTCAAAGTTCTTATTCTTCCATATTTAAGTAAAAAATGAGCCTTTGGCAGTTTGGTTGAACCTAGCTAATGTGGAATTCTGCTTTTGAAACTAAGCATGGTTACCTTTTTTCACTATTTTGTAGGTTATTGTGATCTCCTTTACTACCTGGCTAGCATGGTTTGTAGTAGGCAATATTGGTTCATACCCAAGTCTTGGATCCATTCTTCCATGGATGAGTTTGAGCTTTCTCTTCAGTTTGGCATATCTATCATGGTTATAGCTTGTCCCTATGCTTTGGGCCTTGCAACACCCACTGCAGTCATGGTGGGTACTGGAGTAGGTGCCACACAAGGTGTTCTCATAAAAGAGGTAAATTCACTTGAGAGTGCACATAAAGTAAGTGATATATTGGCAAAATACATTTTCATTGTTTGAATATGAACTAGGTTTCTAGAGTTAGAGAAGTACTTCTTTGAGTCTGGTTATGTTCATCTTTTAAAAGAAAAGGTTCATTGATGAATGGAGATTTTGTTGTCCACAGGTGGACTGCATTATATTTGATAATACAAACACACTCACTATTGGAAAACCTATTGTTATTAACACTAAGCTTATGAAAAACATGGTCCTGCATGACTTCTATGAAATTGTTGTTGCAACAGAGGTAGGTCATGCAACTTTATTTTTGATTACCTGATTTGTTTAAGTTGGGATCAGTTAATTCTTTGGTGGCCTATGTGATTGGTGTCATTGTTGTTATTGGTCTTGTAGTGGTAGTATAGATGTTGTTTGGATGCACAATGATTCATTCCTATATAGCCAACTATTACAAACATAATACTGATTGATCTTTACCTAAATTTATATTCACAATCATTCTGCAGTTTTGGTTATGTCCATAGTTAAAGGATTATATGTCTCATTAGCTAAATTGAATATTGGGTTATGCTCCAAGAAAACAGGGAGCATCCTTTGGCAATGGTTGTGGTTGATTATGCCAAAAGTTTGAGAGGATTAAATTCAGAGGAAAGAAGGCTGCCTGAGGCATAAGATTTCATGTCTATAACTGGCCACGGTGTTAAGGCTAGAGTGAAAAACAAGAATATTCTTGTAGGTAATGTTATTTACAAATAAAAAAAATGAGAGCTAGGGAACCTCTGTCACCAATATCTCTACCATCAATTTTTCATATAAATCACTTATCGATGATTTTGGAGGCATTTCTCGAGCTAGGGCACCTATGTCTCTCGAACTAGGGCTCTTGTGTCTCCAATGTAGCATCTCCAACTCTTCTTTGTCTCCAATGTAGTGACTTTGTCTCCGATCGATCTGGATAGAATGTGGTGAGGTGAGATAGGGCTCCAATGCCGTGGCTTCGGCTCTACTCTACAAATAATGTGGTGAGGTGATCATATAGGGCTCCAATGGGCATGCAGCTTCAACTCTGCTCTAGATAGAATATGGTGAGGTGAGATAGGGTATCCTTGATCATGAGGTGAGGCTGGAAGCAGGAGGTGAGGCTGTGAGTAGGAGCTGAGGTTGTGAGCAGGAGGTAAGGCTGCGAGTGGGAGGTGAGGCTGCGAGTGGGAGGTAAGGCTGTGAGAAGGAGGTGAGGCTGTGAGCGGGAGAGTTAACAATGGATTGGTGTTTTTTAAATTTTGGATAGAACATTAATATTATAATAATAGAACATTAACATTAATATATAAATTATATTATATAATAGAACATTAATATACAACAATGTAATTAATGTTAGTTATACAAATATATAATTATACATCCTAGGTTCATCACCTCTTCCCATCACTACATCCTAGGCTCCTAGGTTCTTCCTGATCAAACTAAATGGTGTGATATAATCATTGAGATTCTCTCAAAGAATCAAAAAGTATACCTAAGCCAGGTTTAACCCCACTTTTTCATCAACAAATCATCAAATTCCTCCTTAGAATAATTAGAAACATTTGGGGCCATCCAAAATGTGTTCCCTATAGAACTCTCTCCCCCATAAACATATGGCCACCCAAGAAAACATGTGGTACATAAGATATCAATATTTTCACTAGCATGGTCACCATATCTCACATCTCCTTATACTAGATCACACCAATAGGGATGGCACCATCAACCTTCTTCATCCCGCACTCACATCATGAGCCTTGATCAATTCCTCCAAGGTCCCACCCCCTCCTAGTTGGGGTCAACTATATCCCACCAATTCACAAAAGGGAAAACCAATCTTGAAATAAATGTCCAGTAGTGCTAACTCTAGACATTTTCCCTAAATCTCAAAACACTCCCCATCAAGATACAAAAATCGAGTGATCCTCCTTAATAACACCTCATTAGCACACATAAAAGGGTTTTGAAGTAGCTTGAATAACCCATACCATGCAATATGACTCCCCAATTCTAGTTTCCCAACCACATCATTCCATAAATCCTTAAAATCTCTCTCCCTCTAGTGAATATGCTCATTTACCAATCAAAATAAAAAGGAAAAACCACCATTAGTACTACACATATAATAGTTTATTTCTTGTGCCATCTACGCATAATTTTTCCTCATAAGTGTGCACATTGCACAATTTTCCATCCAACAATTGCATAGTGTCCTTGCATGGGGATATTTACCTTCACACTACACAATGCACACCTATATCTTGAATATTTTCATGTCATGTCACTATTTTCATAATAACTTCATGTAGTAATCTAGTTGACCCCTTGTGTGGTAGAGGAAACTAAAGATGGAATAGTTGTGCACCTACTTTGTTTTTTCCTCTAAACCTATATGAACTTACTGAAACCTTAATGGTATTTTATAAGGATCATACAAGCCTAAATATAGGAAAATTAAGGGACAAAACTAAAGAGGAGGTCAGGACCCTCTTACCTGGTGATCACTAAATTGAATTCTAAAAGTCGAGTTGGCTTTGTTGGTTTTTTCTAAGGACCAACAAGCGATTTGTATCAAATGGTTATATGATAGGGTATGATTCATCACATGTCATTGTCCCTTCACTAGGAAAGGAGAGTCATCATTGATCCTTGACTTGGTAGTTTCTCACATGCTCAATGCCAACTCATTATCACACGATTGAAATTCATACACATTGATGGTTCATGTGTCCTAGTTATACTTGAATACCATTGAACTTTGTTTATCCTATGATCCTATATTGATCCTATGTGTCCCATGATCATATATTGAACTTTTTTATGCAATAGAGTCTTGATCATGATATTCCTACTATTTGTGTGCACAATACGAATGTCATTGATATAAATAGTTCAAAAACTATTTCATAGATAACAAAGGAACATACAAAAAAATTCAATCAAGCTATCATGATTGGAAGATCGATAAGGGGTTCTTGAATGAGAAATAATTTGAAATCAAAACATTGTCACATTCATGAGGTAAGAAAAGGGGCCTTGTGGTTACCAATTCAAACCTCAATTCAAAATACAAATCAGAACCACCAAGTAATAATCATTTAAACATAACCCATGCAATAGGGTTAACAAAATAAATCAATTAAAATATCTATGGATTATTATGCATTTGTCTCCTAAACATAATAGCTTTCACTACTTCATGCATATGATTAACATTCCATTAAAAAACAACATTCACAAATCATCCATAATACACATTAAAGAAAAATCTAATCATTAAAACATTCATAAACCATCCATAATACACATTGAAAAAAAATCTAACCATTAAAACATTCATAAACCATCCATAATACACATTAAACATAATACACATTAAAGAAAAATATAATCATTAAAACATCATAATATGATCCTCTAGAAGAAGTCTAAATAGGAGGATCCTTCAAAACATTAAACTTAAAGCAAAGCTCACACAACCACAGAGTTATACATATTCACATAAAAAAATAACATCAATTATTAACACAAACAAATTCAAATGATTTAATAATTTTTTTAAAAAGTTCCCTTAAAGTGAAGAGTGTAGTCATTAGTGTAACTTGAGAATGAGAAAATATCCATACACCTAAAGCACTACTGAGAAGAGACATTTGACATTTGAACCCTTGGAATATATTCTACATTCATCATTCGTCAGATGCAAATATTCAATGACCAAAATGGTAAGGAGATATGCTTAAAAACTTTATGTCTTACAACGCAAGTTTCTTAGTTTTTAATTAGATGCTCAAATTTATTTTTATCATTATAAATTATTGGTTTTAAAAAAAATGGTTTTAATGTGAGAAAGTATTGCTCTTAAAAAAATGGTTTATGGTTATTACACATTTATAAAAAGTTATGGTTTATATGTAGTAGTGTGCATTTATAAAAGGTTGTGGTTTATATGTAGTAGTGTGCATGTGAGGGTAACACATGTCATTTTGTTTCTCTATCCCAGTTGAGTGCGTTTGATATTGGTTTTATTGAGGCTCATTGTTGCTTCAAGGTATTTCCCAATATCAATTATTCAACTTGAATTCAACACCGTGTTTTGTGTTTTSTTTATTTGATTTTGGTGTTGTTATCACTTTTAAGATGTTTGTAGAAATTATTGTCATTAGTAACAATTTTCATTAATGAGTTTTAGTGAATTTTTCTATTTTTATTACAAATAAAATTTTATTTGTCAAGATTCTATGTTATTTAGAATTTAGAATTTATTTTTTAAATAATCTTATTAATGAATTGAACCTTCCCAATATTTTAATGGTCATTAGTGAATTGAAATTGACCACAAGTCAAGAGAACAACCACTTTGATACCATCTGAAGTGAAACTAGTAATTCACTTCATAAAATAATTATTCATGAATATAAAACCCTAGCATTGTTTATAATATAATCATCTTACATCAGTACAGATCAAGAATTAACTTGGACCATTTAATTGAAATGCATCACCACGACGTCTTTGACATGCCCGATATTTCTCCTATGGATTTGATAGAAAATTTGTTGTGTTATCGATGCATTTAGGGTGCTAACGTTTCCAATATGCATTCCCAATTTCAAACTCGGCCCATCACACTATAATCCCATAGTCATGCTATAATAAATGAATCATTTTTCTTGAAGTTCAATGTTATTACTATAGTAATTTCTTTCCTTGCAATAATTATTTTTTTATGAGTTATTCTCTGTCACAAACTATTTCAAAGTCAGTTCATGAGATTGTACGCTTGTTATTTCTACCGACCATTAGTGTCTGCAGAAAAAAGGAAAGTACATAGAAATTATTGCCACTATCAACAATTTTCACCAATAACTTTTGGTGACTTCTTCTACCATGAATACAAATTTATGTGTCACGATTCTAGGCTACAAGCCTAGAATTTAAAAATTATTTTAAAAATACTCTTATGAATTAATTGGACCACTATTTCAATATTTGTATTGCCACCAATAGATTGTAATTTACAATAAGTCAACGAAACAACCACTCTAATACCACTTGAAGTGAACTCGGTGGTTCACTTCATGAAATCATTGTTTATGAATATAAAACCTCAATGATATTTATAAAATAATCATCTTACAACAATAAGGATAAATAATCACCTAAGACCATTCATTGTCTTGATTTGGACACTTATAGCCTTAGATATGATTCTAGAGTACATGCTTCAACAACCATAAATTTTGTAGATTTGAGGCCAAAATGCTAATCCCGCATGCACTTGAATAATCTCTTCATAGAATATATATGCCAACACTGTCCCATTTTATTGTGTGATACAATAATGTGTCTATGGATCTTGTTCTTCATACCCACCATGTACTAATTTTAGGTGTGCTTAGGAAACCCATGTACCACATTGTCCCATGAATCCAAGTGACCATGTGTTTTTTTTTTGACGAAAACGGTTATAGATTATATTAAAGGGGTGGCCTGGCCACAGATTCAATTACAAAATGGCCCGAAATTCCTTCGGGCCTGATTTCCTGAGACCAATCTACTTTTATAACTATAAACTTGTGAACTAAACTAGATCATGTGCTGCTTCTAAAATACTGGATTATTTAAAGCATTGGCTACAATACAAAATGCCAAAATGATGGTCAGATCATGCTGACAGACTGCTTACAGAGAGGGATTAATTCTTAGGGTCTTGGTTCCAGTTTCTATTCAGCTGAGCCATCTTGGCTTCCAACTGATCCATCCTTTCTTCAAATTCCTGCTGTGGATTTTTCAGCTCCTTATGGAGTTTGTCCAGCTCCTCCGAGAACCCAATTTTGGTGGTGGTAATATCAACCTCGAGCTGCTCCAATCTGCACCCAGCCTCCGTGTCCAGGTTCTCTAAGAAGTCCAATTGATTCTGGAGTAGATGCTTCAGGTTCTCCAGAGCTTTATCCATTTCTTTCAGCCGCTCCTTCGTGCTCAGCTTCCCTGTTGAAGATGAAGCCATTTCCAGTTGGCCTCTTACCTCACGCATCTTGCCCTTCTCACATTGAAGCTTCACGCCCTCTCTGTTCCTAAGCAACTTGTAGAACTCGTCTTGAACTGGAATGAGGGGGGAGAGGTCGCCCTTTATTTATTCTGCACGCATTCTCATAATTGCATTTGGATTTACAGAATTTGTGGGGAAGGGCCATGCAGATCTCTCATCTCCCCCAAATCTGAAGCACCATTCCTCATGGTACTGAGGCATCTCCTTCATCCAACCAAAACCTCTACCACGCACTGACCTTTTAGATTCGCCTGATTCCCCTTCTTCTTCCCAAGCTTGCATTTGAGACTGTTCGAGAGGACGACATGGGTTCATGGAAGCTCCACTCTATCTATCATTTCATTGACTGTCAGTACCCCCGCCTCTAGCAACGTGCCTTTGTTGGCTTCCTTGTCAGCCATTCCATTGAGATCCCTTAGCACATGAAAGAAGTGATAAGAATTAAAATTCCTTAGAAGGAGGCGGATTTTGTCTAGAAGGTTATTGAGCTTAATGCTTTGGGTTGTAGAGTGGTTGATCATGGCCTGTATAATTATTCTGGAGTCACCAATGATTGTCAAGTCCTGAATTCTGAGTTTGATTGCTTGGCGTAGACCTTGCCAGAGAGCCAGGGCCTCAACTATGTTGTTGGACTCTATGCCTAGACCGATAGCGAAGCGTGTTGCTGTAATCTCTGTGAGATTTTCAATTATGCCCCCTCCCCCAGCCTGGCCTGGGTTTCCCTTCGAGGCCCCATCAAAGAAGAGAATAGGCATTTTTATTTCACGTTTCCAACTAGCAAATTCCTTCTCGCTTTTTCTAATCTCCCAGCCTTCTTGGATTGGATCACTTTCTTTTCTGAGCTCTAGACCTTGTATCTTGAACTGATCTATCCAACGCTCCTCTTCTTTGTCCAGCTTGTGAAGCTTGAGTGTAGAGAAGAGGTGAGGAGTTGATTCTCCCATAAGAGCTTGAATTTTAGTGATGACTCTGTCTTCACTCCTTTGACTTTCTCTGAAAATTATGTGGTTCCTTTCTAGCCAAAGGTTCCATAGGGTAAACTTTGGGAGCATTCCCCATATCAAGAGAGCTAGGTTTCTCCTCCTGACAGAAAAAGGGTACAAGGAGTCCCATTGAAGGAGGAGGCTTATCACATTAGGAGGAAAATTGATTGCAAGTTGGGAGCCTGTTACCTTTAACCAAACTTCTTTTGAAAAGCTGCAGTTTAAGAGAAGATGGCCTGTGGTTTCTTCCTCATGAAGGCACAGGGGGCATATGAAAGGTCCTTCCCAGCCCCTTCTTCTGAGGTTATCCCCTGTTTGGATACTCTTATGCGCCAGGGTCCAAATGAAGAGGTCAATCTTTGGGAGGGAGTGAGGCTGCCAGATTGCTTTCCATAGTGTCGGATTAGGCATAGTAGTGGGGACGGTGTTGAAGAGTTGGTAGCCCTCTGCTGTGGTGTAAGCCTGGGCATTTCTTCCCCATCCTCTTTCATCTTTGCCTTTCTTTTCTAGGGGGGCCTTCCCTTGAAGACACTTCTTAAGGTCCCACCAGTGACGATCTAGAGCAACTGGCATGTTTGGCACTTCCCACCCTTGCCAGGATTGAAGCCTATCTTCCCCCTAGACTGAAATGTCGGAGAGCATTACAATATTTTGACTGTCCATCCAGTATTTGAGGCAAAGTAGGTCCTGTCAGTGCTCTAGAGGTGGGTCTCCCATTATTGAGTCTGTCCAGATTCTTATTTTCTTACCATTTTTTGGCACCCAAGTTAGTTGAGGGCTGAAGTGAGGAAGCGCCTTTTTGCACAGCGCAAAGATAGGGGAGCTTTTCAATTCCTTGCAAGGGAATTCTAAGCTTCTGTCCCGTGGCCCCCGAATATATTTCCTCCAAAGTGCAAGTTTACTCCAAGAGGGTTTTCCAGTGACCATCTTCCAGATAATCTTTGCCCCCTAAGGCCAGATTTTGAATTCTTGTTTTTTTAAAATTGAGACACCCCTCCAGGAAGGGCTTTGAGGTTTTTTCCCAGCTAATCAAGTGCAGTTTCTTTCTTACTTGCCTGCCTCCTTCCCACAAGAAGCGTATTTGGAAAGCTTCGATTTTTTGGGTGACTGTGGCAGGGGCTAACAGTAGCGAGCTCTGATAGATAGGAATACTAGACACCACAACTTTTATCAAGACTGCCTTCCCTGCTAAGTTTAACCAATTTGCCCCCCAAGAGGTGAATTTATTCTTGAGTTTTTCTACGAGATGGTTCCAGTGAGAGGCTCTAGGGGCAGACTTAAAAATAGGGACTCCCAGGTATTTAAAGGCCTCCCAATTTGTGTGCCCCTCCATCCCTAGGACTCTTGTTATTCTCAACATTTCATTTGGTGTGATATTCCAGCCATAAATGTTACTCTTGGTCTGACTTATTTCGCTGCCGGAGGCTGCTGCATAGGCATCCAGTTCTTCCTTAAACTTTTTTGCTATTATCGGGCTTGCTCCTCCCAGCAGCAGCGTATCATCCGCGAATTGTGCATGGTTGATGTCTTTCACCCCTTGCACTATTCTTAATCCATGGAGATCTTTGTGAGTTTGGGATTTTTCCAGTTGGTAGATGAGGACTGATGCTTGAATTGCATAGAGCAGGGGCAAAAGGGGGCACCCTTGCCTTAAGCCCCTGGAGGCTTTGAAGAAGTCTGTTACTTTCCCATTCACCAGAGGGGCTATCCATGGTGATCCGATGTAGGCTTTTATCCAACTTATAAATTTTGAGTCAAACCCAAACTTTCTCATGACTTCAAATAAAAATTCATGTCTGACTCTATCATATGCATTAGCGAGATCTAGTTTTATCACCATACCTTTTTCTTTCCTTCGGACACTGGAGTGAATCGCCTCTTGAACCAAGATGATGTTATCGACAATATGACTCCCTTTGACAAAGCCGCCTTGGTTTTTAGGAATGATGAGAGGGAGGAGTGCCTTGAGGCGGTTGGCTATTACTTTGGTGAGAATTTTATAGCTTGTGTTTCATAGGGAGATTGGTCTGAATCGGTTGAAGGAAATCGCTCCTTTTTCTTTCGGGATGAGTGCCATGAAGGATGAGTTGGTGCTTCCTCCTAGCTTACTGGTCTGCTGCGATTTCTGAATCATTTTGGTTAGATCCTTTTTTATTATATTCCAGCACTGCTGATAGAATCTGGCAGTGAACGCGTCCGGTCCTAGGGCCTTGTCTGGGTTCATCTGGTCAAGGGCCTCCTTTATCTCTTGCTGCGTTACCTCCCTTGTCAGCTTGTTGTTGGTGTCCTCATTTATTAACCTTGGGATAACCGTGAGAGGGTACCTCTGCTGGTCCATTTTTGTGCCTTTTGGTTCTGTATAGAGCTTCTCAAAAGCTTCATAGGCTGCTTGTTTAATGCCCTCTGGATCTTCAATTGTTTTGTTCTAGACTTGGACTTCTGTCATTGCCTTGTATTGTTTCCTTGATTCCGCTTGTTTGTGAAAGTAGACTATGTTACGGTCTCCCTCTTTTAGCCATAAGCTTCTTGATTTCTGCCTCCAGTAGTTTTCCTCCACTCTACAGGCTTTGTGCCATTGCCTTTGAAGGTTGTCCTCCTATTGCAGAATTGTAGGAGTGATCTCCTGTTGTTCCATCTCCAGCTGATGGGCCTTGAGCTGGGCTTGGGATTCTAGGCGCACTGCTATTGGGCTTGGTTGGTTCTTTGCCCACAACTTTAGAGATCTTTTTAGTCTTCTAATTTTTTCCTCCCATACATAAAAGGCTGAGCCTTGAACAGTGGTGGCCCAAATTTTTGTAACTAGATCCATGAAGTCTTTGTCATGTATCCAACTTGGGCTGAATATGAAGGAGATGGGCCCTCTGACTTGGTCTTTTTTAATCTCTAGTCGAATCGGCTTGTGAT
>ML787950.1:227590-241815 GCA_009831015.1 Picea engelmannii | reverse complement strand
TCAAAATGAAAATGTCTCCTTGGTATATATAGGAGACTAGGAGGTATAATTACAATTAATGGCCTAAAGCCAACATAAATAAAATAACATTACTAATATAATATGCCCCAATTAAGGGGTAATGAGCCAATATTAGGGCTTAATAGTTTGGAGACACTACCTTGTTGGATGAAAGTTTTAACTAAAAATGGACCACTGTGGACTACAACACATCTTTACGCAAAGCGACCTGAACGTGCGACAATGACATTGGTCAAAATTTATTAGCGAGTACGACTTCGATATTACTTAAATAAAAGGAACAATTAACTAAGTGGTAGACGCATTGCGTTAGAGACCATGCATATTTTCGGTGTTGCCTCTTCAGACGAATCTATGTGAAAAGATTCTAACTTTACAGCGTGATGATGACTGGTACAAAGAGGTCGAGGGTTTTTTCAGACAAAACACAATGATGGTACCAAGATTGGAAGGATTTTCATTTGATGACAATGGCTTATTGAGTTTTAAAAATTGGATTTACGTACCACTGAACAACGAGTTGAGGAGCTTGATCCTATGCGAGGCTCACAGAGCAGTTTACATGGCTCACCCAGGAGTCATGAAGATGAGAGCATACCTTAAAACCTTATTCTTTTGGAAGGGAATGAAGGTAGACATAGTCAACTATGTGGCCAGATGTCTAGAATGTCAATAGGTAAAGGCTGAACATAGACACAAAACATGATTACTACAGCCACACGCTATTCCAAAATCAAAATGGGAGGTTATTTTGATGGATTTTATTGTTGGATTGCCACTGACGACAAGGAGACACGACTTGATTTTCATAGTAGTAGACACTCTGATGAAGAGTTCTCACTTTATTATTGTGCGTACAATGTATTAGGAACCTGACATAGCTAGAGTTTTCATTAGTGAGATTGTGAGGCTGCATGGCATGCCTAAGAGGATTATATCTGATCGAGGATCGGTGTTTACTCGACGATTTTGGAAGAGTTTCCAAGAGGGCTTGGAAACCCAGCTTAACTTCAGTACTGCATATCACCCAGAGACTGACAGATAGACTAAATGAATTAACCAGACCTTAGAAGACATGTTGCGCATGTGCGTAATGGACCAACAAAAGAGTTGGGAAGAATTCTTTCCACTGGTGGAATTCGCTTATAACAAGAGTTACCAATTGTTACCAAATCACCATTAAGATGGCGCCTTTCGAGTTTCTTTATGGGTGACCATGTCAAACGCCTTTGAGTTGGGATCAGCTTGAGGATAGGGTCCTGGTGGGACTTGAAGCAATCCAAGAAATGGAAGAGAAAATGAAAATAATAAGACAGAGGATTAAAGAAGCACAGGAGTGTCAGAAGAGTTATGCCGATGTGCATCGTGCCGACCGTAGTTACGAGGTCGGCGATCGAGTCTTCTTGTGGGTTAAACCACATAAGAGTTTGATCAAGTTTGGAAAGGGAGATAAACTCTCTCCTAGGTTCGTGGGACCTTAATAATATTGTGGAGAGAAAGGGACCTGTGGCCTATCGACTAGCCTTGCCTGATTCTTTGAGGCGTATGCACGATGTTTTTCATGTATATATTTTGAGACATTATATTAGTGATCCTACACATGTTATTGACATGAGTTCCTTGTAGTTATCAGATGAGGGGGCACTCATGGCTGAGCTGATCCACATCTTGGATCATCACATTCGACAACTACGGTGTCGAATGGTAGAGTAGGTCAAGGTCTAGTGGGAAGCTATAGTCCGCACTCAATGACCTGGGAGGATGCATATGCTATGCGCCAACAATTTCCATTTTTGTTTGATAGATAGACTTATGATACTATGATACACTTTATTTTGACATTTATACTGTGAAACTTTGGGATGAAGTTTATACCAAGAGGGGCTGTATGTAACATCTCGCTCTTGAGCACTGAGAAAACTTATTCTTTGAGGACACTTGCTCGCAAGTGATCCAGATTCTATGCTATTAAAACTTTGATTTTGATTATGAAGCATTATGGGTTGATGACATGCTGTTTTACTGCATTGACATAGATGGGTGCTATTGACTCGGTTTTACTGAGTGTGCAAGATTTTGGACCTCGAGGATGCAAAGGCATCGATGGAACCCCTTGGACTCTGCATCGAGTCGGGGAGTGAAGTAATGGGGTTTGATTTTTTTATATGTGATATTAGTGCATCTAATTAGATGATATGATATGGATATATTTCTGACATGATTCGTTGATGATAGCTTGCCGACCAGACTCACATGTGGAGTAGAGGGGTCACGCACGACTACTAGAGATGTTGAGGGAGAGGTGTGGACAAAATCCCTACCACAACCTACTAGCACTCCTGTCGTGGCTCAAATTGTAGGTTAACGATTACCTAGTTCGAGAGGACCCATGATGTTGTGAGGGTAGATTGCAAAAGTCACTCACAATGATTCTAAGGGGCGCACAATAAGGCAGGGGCCTTATTCCTTAGAGGCCCTTAGTCTCCCACAATTTCACCTAGCAGAGTATTGACTCTAGGGGTTTTTTATGTCTATCAAGTCAGCCAAGAGGCGAGTGGCACCCTTGGAGCATGTGGTGGATCCTGAAGGGCACATCATGTAAGAAAAATGGAAAGAGGTGAGTGGCACCCTTGGAGCATGTAGTGCATCTTGAAGGGCACGTTGCGCAAGGGAACAAATGAGGTGAGTTGCACCCTTGGAGCACCTAGTGCGTCCTGAAGGGCACGTCGCATTGTTAATGATAATTGAATGAACCTAGATGGCCTTAGGGAGAATAACGTGATAAGAAAATTTTAAAACAATTTCCCTAATAAAATGTCGCCCAACACGAAAATTTAAAGTCTAGGTCTAAATTATGCTAGTAAAAATAAAAACAAAATAAATAATAAATACAATTTTCGTTAAATCTTGTAACAAGAAGGGAGTAAGCAATTTAATTGATTCATAAAAATCTGTTGGAATAAAATTTAAAAAGGGAATTAATCGTTTTATTATTTTATGATAATTTAAAATTTATTAATTAAAAAGGGAAAAAGTTAATTTATACACCTGCCAATTTGAGTTCTAAATGAAAAGGGGAAAGAGGGAAATATAAAATATTTAGGAAACTAGGAAAAGAGGGAAACATAAAAAGAAAAGGGAAACAGAAGGAGAAAAGAAGAAATTCAAACTTACTAAGGTATCTAGCAGTTAAGAACTTTCTAATTTAAACTGAACTAGAAATTGAATAATGGGGAAAGTCATTAAAACCGGTAAGGGAATTTGGGGACACCTAGGAGTGATTCTAGGAGTGACTCTAGGTGGGTGAGGGAAATAGGGGTAATTAATTAATTAAAGAAATTATTTTATGGAGGAATGAAGGGGATGGGTGACACTTGTATGGGGAGGATTTTTAGGATGTTTAATTTATTAAACATTAATTTAAATGAGAGTTTGGAAAGGTAAAGGAGTTAGAAACTCTATATAATGGAGGGAGGAGAAGGAGGAAGGATCTCTTCTATTTTGCGTAACGTTACGCTACATAAATATCTACTTGACTGACTTAGCTTATGGGAGTTGGTATACCCAGCTCGATGAGGAGTGGTAGCTCAACTTTGCTGATTCTCTGGTTAGCATGTGTGGTCCCTTTGCATCTTGGGGGTCTAAGGGGGAAGAATATTACCCCTAGCATTGGTTGGGAGGTACCGATGAAGTCTCATCAGTCAGCAAGTAGGAGTTGCACGAAGCGCGCGGGATGTCAACTCAGAGTGGGCGATCAGGCAACAATACTCTCTCTTCATTTTTTTATGGTAGATTRTTGTAGGATTTATGCTTAGATCTGTATGTTTAATTGGGTAAGTAAACTGATTGTCTAGATTGATGACTGAAATTTTTCATAGCCTAGCTCGATGATTGATTGAATCCCATGGCCTTCRTTTCCCCGCATGTCTTGACTGCCTTGTGGTGTATTGATTGTGACCATTGTTGTTGTTTTTCCTTTCATCCCTAGATCATCAGTCCTYTCTTGAGTAGTCATCTAGGATCCTAATMTACGGTTGTCACTTYGRCRTTAATAGACYTATGGATCTCAATGCCCTGATTTTATGTGTGAGGATGATGAGCGAAGGATGCACCTATCAAYCGTCTACCTCTAATTTTTGTTCTTGGCTGAAGCTTCACCTTGCGCCTTGAAGCGTTTATTCAACCCTTCATATTTGATTGTYGGYGAAGTTATTGTTTAGACTCAAAWTTTTCATATCTCGTCGTTATTTCGTTTTACCCCGTTTATAAATATTGATGGATCAATTTTTAATCTCTATGTTTTTATAATTTCTATCCTGGAAATGAAAAAAAAAAAAACGTTTTTGTCATTCCTGTCTGCAATTTTTGTTTGGTCTGTGATTTATTTTTCTCCATGCTTTTAATTTATGAAAAACAAATTATCGATCCCTCGCTGTGTTTTGTTTTATGGGATGTGATTTTTTTTTCATGCCTTTGAATCAAAAGGGATTATTTTTATCTCTGTTTGCGTTGTTGGGTATCCCAGACGATTGAAAATGTTTATCATTGTTTGCGTTTCTTGCTGTTACCACGAATTTAATTTCCACGATTTTAATACTTAGTTTTTTTTTCCACGATTTGACTGTCATAGATTTTTATTTCTGCATGGTTACCATGGTAATATCATCATGATTTTATTACACAGGCTTTTATTACTAGACTTGACCACCCACAAAATTGCTCCAAACCGTTTGTTGAGTGGATGTTAACACCCACGATTTTTCTCCCAGTTGTTTGTTGAGTGGCTGTTAACGCCCACGATTTTTTTTTCTTGAAAACATTGACTGAGTGGCTATAGAAATCACCCACAAATTTAGCCATTTAAATCATAAATTTACTTGCTGGAATGACCATGGTTTTGATAATTAAAAATTGACTGTGTTGCTGTAGAAATCACCCATGAATTTTGCCATTTAAATGATAAATTTACTTGCTAGAATGACCACAGTTTTGATAATTAAAAATTGACTATGTTGCTGTAGAAATCACCCACAAATTTATCCATTTAAATCATAAATTTACTTTCTATGAATCGACCACTTTTTCCTTTAAAAACTTGTCTGTGTTTTCCTGTTGAAGGCCCACGAATTTTCCATTCAATGCCTGGCTGAGGTTGCTATAAATGCCCATGGTTTTTCCCAACAAAGATTGAATTTAATTGCAGTAGCGCCTACAATTTTTTTTGTTAAAACTGATGACTGTGTTGCCGCCTTAATTGACCATGAAATTGCCATGATTTAGATGACTTCCTTAACTATTATCCACCCTGAATTCACCACCAATTGTGGGCTGCATTTGCGGTTGAAAGGCCTCGAGTTTGCCTCAATTGTTGATTGCCCCTTTAACCTAGAAACAATAATAAAGGCTACAAGATGTCTTGGGTCCATTAATTGCCTTGATTTTTGCCAGCGAATTAAATGGTTAACAATTGGGTAAATGCCTTGTTATTGCTAGATTCATTGTTATGTATTTGTCATATTAAATGCTAGAACAATTTCTACTACAAGGTTAATGGTCTGCCATTTCCTTTTTGTTGTTAATTGCCATGTTAATTGCAATGCTAAATGCTATATTACTTTCCTTATTAATATCTAGAACAATTTCTACAACAATGTTAATGGTCAGCAAATTCATTCTTATTGATTAAATGCCACAGTGAGTTAAATGGTTAATAGTTAGGTAAATCGACTTGTTATTGAGATATTAATTGTTATGTTAGCAGTCATGTGAATTGCCTTGTTACTGATATATCAATTGCATGTTAACTAACATGTTAAATGCCTTGTTATTGCTATATTACTTGTTATGACAACATTCATGTAAACTATCATGTTATTGCTAAATTAATTGTTATGTTATTCATTATGTTAATTGCCTTGTTAACTGCTATATTAATTGTTATGTAACTTCTATGTTAATTGCCTTGTTAACATGCTACAACGATGTTAATAGTAAGCAGTTTCCTTCTCAATGATAGTAGACAACTAGCATTGTTAGTTCGGTCAGTATAACTAGACTACATGTTGAGATTTAATTGTTCATAAGTGTTATAATGATAGCATTCTACTTTAATATTTTTAATGTTGTTATTTAAGTTAATGACTAGTTGTAACTTAGACATGCCCCATCTAGAATGGAAACTCATGTTAAAATAGATTGTAATCATTGACTAGTTAGACTTGGGGATTGGTTGGGTCATGGACGATGTCGGGAATTGGCTTGCGTCATCCCTTGGATTCATTATGGAACTTCGTCGACCTGTTGTTGGGGTATGGGTGTGGTTTCTTCTCAGTATTTGGTTTATAGTGCGTCAGATTTATCTAGATTCCTTGGTCCAGATAGGATGTGTTCTGCCAAGGTTATTGACACATCTATCACCTGGGAACGACATGATTCCTGATGAGGGGATCATGGCGCATCCTGGGGGATAGCGGTGAACGCGATTTTGGCTAGAGTAGGTGCCTTTGTGTGAGTGTTGTCGAGTGTATGAGTTTCTTTTGGCACAAAGGTAGAACGCCTTCAGGCGTTAGGTCCGTGCACCCTGAGGTTCTAGTATTTTTTCATCTAGGTCATGATGAGAATGTCATCCCTTAGCTTGTAGGTGTGGTTGTGTTGTGTTGGGTGGGTAGTCATCCTCCTTGTTATTCTGCGCATGTTTTGCCAGTTTTCTTTGTGTTTGTGTGTGGTGTCATAGTAACTTGTTGCCTGGGCTGCGTGCTTGCATTTGTCTTCAGTGGTGTGGTTAAACTATTGTCATCGTTGTCTCTTGCCTCTTAACTCCTAAAAATAGAAAAGAAAATTTTTCTTGTTGTTGTAATGATGGGGTTGTTACATATGGTATCAAAGCTGGTTCAACCCGCGACTTGGGATCATTACGGATTTCGTTGATATGATTTTTTTATAATGTTGCTAATTGAGTTGACTTGTATTTGTATAGGTAATCATGGTTAGAGGATGTTGTAGAGGTAGACTCATGTAGACCCCCTATCCCTCTTAAGGGTTGCGTGACCTCCCGGTCAGGATCTTCTGATTTCAGAGACGAAATGGATTTTCTGGTTCCAAACTAGAATCCTTCGAACAAATACATAGGTCCCCCACAAATTCTTAGTTGGATTTTCCAAGCGCCAAGCGTGAGCTCCCACAACACATGACCAAGAGCCATGACCTTGCGCTAAGCCAAAAAGGGTGCTTATCGTGGACCAAAACTTCACAAGTCAAGCATCTCGTCCCTTTGTCCTTCGAATCCCTGGTCATTGAAATGTTGAAATATCATGGACCGAGACTTCACAAGTCAAGTGTCCCGTCCCTTTGTCCTTCGAACCCTCGGTTTCTGAAATCCTGAAATATCATGGGCTGGGACTTCACAAGTCAAACATCCCATCACTTCGTCCTTCGAACCCCCGGTTTTCGAAATGCCGAAATGTCCTAGCACCTATTCCTTCGGTTTTTTGCATTTTGTGAAATCATAATGCAAGGGATATCTCTGCTCCTTGGAATCCCTGGTTGCCGAAATATCAAAATGCCGAAATGTCCCAGTGCTTATTCCTTCAGGTTTTCACGTTTAGTGAAATCAGGGTACAAGGGATATCTCTACTCTTTGGAATCCCCGATTGTCGAAATGCCGAAATGTCCCAGCACCTATTCTTTCAGGTTTTTTCATTTCGTGAAATCTGGGTGCAAGGGATATCTCTGCTCCTTGGAATCCATGGTTGCCGAAATGCCAAAATGTCGAAGAGCCGAAACGCTGAAATGCCTTGGCGTTCAATCAACAACTCACAATAATCCCTGGGATCTACGATCCACGTTCGACCTCGCTATTTCTCTATTTCGCGATTCGGGGTTTTGGGAGACAAGGACCTTTGTCCTTCCAACTCGCAATACCTGAAATCGAAAAATGTACCAATGGTCCAGAGCTGCCTGTGATCGACGGTTCATGTCAAATCGCGATTTCACGATTTCATGATTCGGGGTTTTGAGAGACAAGGATCTCTGTCCTTCCAACTCGCAGTACCCAAAATCGTGAAATGGACCAAGGGTCCAGATCTATTTGAGATCGATGGTCATTATTCCTCCTGAGATTTGGATGTCAAAAATCCCTCGCCGCTAACCTCCTCGCAGCTCCACCTTATCCAACGGCTCGTGGGGTTTTGGAATTTCTCCTTAAGGACTCTCCATCGTCCGTTTAGATATTTGAGATCTCCCTTCCCAGATCTATGTAGTGTTAAATCCTTCGCTTCTCCCTCAAATCAGACGGTCTGCAGGATCTTCCACCGCAATCCAACGCTCGACGACATTCTTCCTCCTAAGATTTTACTCACTTTATACTTAGAGGATTTTCTACGTCTTCAAAGAATCGGTCTTCGTTCCTTCTAGGGAATGAGTTACTGGATCTCGATAACACTTTTCAAAGCGTTATCCCTCCTGAGCTTTGTCTGGTTCAGACTTCGATTTCCCGCGCACCCCTTACGTTTGAGGGATTTTGATAACTCAGATCCACAGTATTTCTCACAGAGAAATTCCTCCCGATCTCCTTATGTTCCTCTCTAGCTCGATGCACACCTTCCAGAGCTTCCAATGCAGAGAAACAATTGAAACTAAAAAGAATCACAGTTCCATCCACTTGTTCGTGTAAACAAAAAATGATAGGAAAATGCACATAGTCCACACACCATACATTTGGATCAATTTTCCATTCTATTATATTCACAAGTTCCCAATGGCTACATAATACATTCAAAATTACAGTAACTCAAAACACTAAGATCTCCTGCTAACTCATAGTTCTCTCTTACAACTAATTTCTCTCTGTATTGTAGCTCTCTCTAACTGGGTGTACAAAATTCTACACAACTCAAAAATGTTTCTAGGGTTTCCCCTGGCTACTTGCCTAATCTAAAATTCATCCTATGCTATCTTAGTTCAGTTGCATTCCAGAGCCGAAGTGGAAACTCCTGCTCTATTTACAATTTCAAAACTTGCCTCAAAGGGTAAAATTCGGCACTGGTTCAAGCGTGCCTCCAAAGGTGAATTTCGACGCTGAGTGGAGGAAGATTCCGAAATCGGTTGTAACTGTCCACGTTGAAGTTCTGGAAGAAATCTCACATGTTGAGTGGTCTTGCCTCTATGCAATTTCTGACGATGCTCCTGTATCATACTCCCCTTGACAAAAATTCATGGACTCCTATCCATGAGCTTCTCTACTGATTTTCCCTGCTTCTGGATAGTAGCTTCGTTTTCCCAAATGGAATATTCTATTGTGTGTCCCTTCCAATTGACCAGATACTCAAAATAAGTCTTCCTCCTGGTCTTCTTTCCAATCCTCTGATCCATAATTTTCTCCATCTATGGATTTTTTGCCATAGGTATCTATTTCTCCCACTGAATCTTTCCTTGATCTTCTGACCCTTCTGTGTCATCTTTCCTATAGGGGTATAGGTCTAAGACATTGAATATGGGTGAAATACCCACACCATCTGATAGCTTTATCTCATAGGTGTTTGCATCAAACTTCCTCAAGATCTTATAGGGTCCCATCTTCTTCATCTTCAACTTGTTGTATGTTCCCCTAGGGAACCTTTCCTTCCTGAGATGTGCTAAAACCTGATCTCCCACTTCAAATTGAAGTTCCCTGTGGTGTTGATCAACTCTGTGCTTGTATTTTTTATTAGAACTCTCCAACCGTCCTTTGATCTGGCTATGGAGTTGCTCCATCTCTAGAGAAAAATTATCTACTCCAACGCTTTTGATTTCACCCTATTCCAAGTCTCTCAACTCAGACACTCCCCTAGGTTGCATTCCATAGAGTATTTGGAATGTGATCCTTCAAGTTCTCCTGTTTGGTGAGTCATTGTATGCAAATTCTTCTTGTGGTATAATTGGATCCCACTGGTTATGATGTTCAGTAACTAGACTCCTTAATAAATTCACCAAACTTCTATTTACCACTTTAGTATGCCCATCTGTTTGAGGGTGATAAGATAAGCTCAAGGAAAAATTCATCCCCATCTTCTTCCACAGTTTCCTCCAAATGTGACCAACAAATTTTGTGTCTCTACCTGAGACAATGCTCCTGGGTAGGTCGTGAACTCTCACAACTTCTTTGAAAAAAAGATTTGCAACATGTGTTGCGTCACTGGTCTTCTGGCATGGGATGAAATGTGCCATATTTGAAAATATATCCACCACCACCAATATGGAATCAAATCCTCTTTGTGTTCTTGGCAATCCCAACACAAAATCCATGCTTATTGCATCCCAGGGCCTCTTTGGTATTGGAAATGGTTGATACAACCCAGTGTTCTATCTTTTCCCCTTAGCATGTTGGTAGATTCTACATCTGTTCACAAAATTTATCACTTCTGTTCTCGTACCTGGCCAATAGTATGAAATGCTCAACTGTGCAAACATTTTATCGTCGCCGAAATGTCCATCCAATCCTCCACTATGCTTCTCCTTCAGAAGATTGTCCCTCATTGAGCATCTTGGTATGCACAATTGATTTCCTCTAAACAACAATCCTTCCTGAACCATATACTCTTTCCAGTGACTTCTATCTCTCAGTACACGGCTTGTACATGCTTCGTAGGCCTCCTTGAAATCTATATCATCACAATACATATCCTTAAGGTGTTCAAACCCCAAGGTCTTCACCTGTAATTCCTATAGAATTAAACATCTCCTTCTTAATGCATCAACAACCTTGTTAACATTCCCAACAATATGTTTTATGAAAAAAGTAAAATTTTTCATAAATTCAACCCATTTTGCATGCCTCTAGTTCAATTTTTCTTGTCTAGTTATAAATTGTAAAGATTGGTTATCGTTATACAAGACAAGTTCTTGCAGGACAAGATAATGCCTCCATTTATTCAATGCTTGAATTATGGCATAGAACTCCTTGTCACATGTGGAGTATTTCCTCTTAGTATCATTCAACTTCTCGTTGAAATAGGAAACAAGTCGATTTTCCTGACTCAGAACTGCTCCTATTGCAACTCCACTTGCATCACATCTTATCTGAAACATCTTCCCAAAATTGAGCAAGACCAGAATTGGTCATTCTGTTATCTTCTCCTTCAGTATATTGAATCTCTTTTCGGCCTCCTCTGTCCATTTAAAAGACTTGTGTCGCTTCTTTACTGTATCCATCATGGGTGCAAAAATCCCACTGAAGTCTCTAATGAACTTCCTATATAAGCTCACTAATCCATGGAAGCTCCTTACCTCGAACATGCTCCTTCGTGATGGCCATTCTCTGATCGCTTTTACCTTCTCTAGATCCATCTTCAGTTCATTTGAAGAGATCACGAAACCCAAATAAATGAGTTATGTCTTCATAAAAGAGGGCCTTTTCAAATTGATCAACAATTTCTCCTACTATAGCCTCCTCATTACTAGCTTTAGGTGCCTCAAATTCTCCTCTTTAGTCCTACTAAAGATCAGTATATTGTCCAGATATACAACCACAAACTTGCCAATGAAATCTTTCAGAATTTCATTCATCAACCTCATAAAATTACTCGGGGAATTCGTCAAGCCAAATGGCATAACCAACCACTCATATAGACCTTCATTCATCTTAAAGGTTGTTTTCCATTCATCACCTTCTCTCATCTTGATATGGTGATATCCACTTTTTAGATTTATCTTAGAAAATAAATTTGCTCCACTTAAGCAATCCATTAAATCATCCATTCTCGGTAAAGGGAACCTGTACCTGATGGTGATCTTGTTAATGGCTCTTGACTCTATGCACATTCTCCATCCTCCATCTTTCTTTGGGCTCAACATAGTTGGTACTGTGCATGGGCTCAAACTTTCTCTGACCAAACCCTTATCCAACAATTCTTAGACTTGGTTCTTCACTTCCTCATTTTCTTGAGGTGTTAATATGTACGCTGCCTTGTTCAACAGGCTTGCTCCTGGTATCAAGTCGATATGATGATTAATACTCCTGATGGGCGGTAATGAGTTTGGAAGCTCATCCACCACTATTTCAACAAAATTATCCAGCAGCTCCTGAACTTCTTCAGGAAAATCATCCATTGATGTACTCGTAAGGATGACTCTGGGCTTCCTCACCATAGCGAATTGCATATCCTATTCTTCCTTGACTTATTTCAGGAGTTCCTTCCCACTCATGAGAAATATGCTTGTGTTGGCTTCCTCTTTCGCTCTCTTCTCCTCCATTGACAACAACATATGCGTCCTACCATTCTTCTCCAATGTATATGTATTCTTCCTTCCATCGTGAATGACATTTCTGTAAAACTGCCATGGTCTTCCCAACAAAATGTGGCATACGTCCATGGGGATTACATCACATGGGATTTCATCTTTATATCCTCCTATTTTAATTTCAACCAGGCATTGTTTAGTGATCATTACCTGGTGTCCTTTTTGCATCCATGAGACTCTGTATGGCATTGGATGTGCAATTGTCTTCAACTCCAATTTCTCCACCATCTCTATGGATACTAGGTTGTCAGTACTCCCACCATCAATGATCACCTTGCATACTKTGTCCTTAGTCTTGCAAGTTATCCTAAAGAGATTGTTTCTCTGCACTAGCTTTTCAATTTCTGCCTCTGGTTTTAAGAGAACTTTTCTCAACATCAGGGATGCTCCATCCTCTGCTCCTTCTGCCTCAACATMTCTTCGTTGTGCTTATGAAATGTGAGCTTCTCCTCCTTCCTTCTTCTTCTTGGGACATTCCCAAGACATGTGCCCTATCTTTCCATAGTTATATCACCTTACTCCTCCTCTGCCTCTTCCTCTAGAAGAGTTTCTTCCACCACTCTATCTCCCTCATGAAATTCCTCCACGTTCTAAGTGATTGTGTGGTTTCACAGCCTCGTCTTTAGACTGATGTGCTCTGTCACGGTTAAATCTTTTGCTTTTTCTTGGGATCGAGCCTTTACCTCTTCCTCACTGGTTCTATTTTTTGACCAGCTTCTCCTCTACCTTCAGCGCAAGCTGATAAGCATCTTCCACAGTCCTCACTGACATCATGCTAAGCTCATCCCAAATGTCATATCTCAAGCCATTTATATATCTGGTGACTCTTTCTTCGTTTCTCTCCCTTTGTCTAGTTGTGATGTTCAACCAGTATAACTCCTTAGTGTACTCCTTGACTGTCATCGCTTTCAGTCTTAGGTTCTGTAGATTCATGAACAGATTGATCTGGCAGCCTTTGGGTATGAACTTAGCCTTTAGTTTGGCTACCATTCTGTCCCAACTCTTTATCCTCTATTTTCCTTTACTTCTCCTCTCAGCCTGCAGTTCATCCCACCACAGTGCTGCATGCCCTTTTAACCTGGTGACTTCCTACTTCACCTTCTTCTCCTCATCGACATCTTCATAGTCGAAGTGTTTGTCCAAGGACCTTATCCAGTCCAACATTTCTTCAACATCTAGATTTCCCTCATACATGGGGACCTCTATCTTAGCTCTGCCTCCCAATTTGGAAACTTCTCTCAACAAACGTTCTTCTGCAACATCCTCTCCTGTAGCTTCTTCAACCTCAACCTCTTCAATTCCTGCATCATTGACATCCCCAGTGTCAGGTTCTCTTTTCTGTGTTGCTTCCATTGTTTCCAATTGGGCGCGAAGCTCTTGCATCTCCTTCTCTACAACACGGTTGGAAAAAGGTGGCTCTCATATTCTTGGTGACATTATGTTGACTATATATCACACACAGAGTACAACTATGAGTTCTTTGTCTCCTTTTCCTCCTTCTCCTGAAGTCTACAGATGAAAAATGGATGCTCTGACACCACCTGATGCAGAACCCCTATCCCTCTTAAGGGCTGCGCGACCTCCCGGTCAGGATCTTTTGATTCCGGAGTCGAAATGGCTCTTCTGGTTCCAAAATGGAATCCTTCGAATGAATACACAGTGTTAAGAACCAAACATCAATATAGCATATAAAAACCTCAGGAAGAGTACTCAATGCCTTGAAAAAGAGATAATTTCAGATAATAAGCCTCTTTGAGGGGGCAACCTCCTTTTACCCCACTTAAATGTTCAAGTACCAGATGATTCAAAATGAAAATGTCTCCTTGGTATATATAGGAGAGTAGGAGGTATAATTACAAATAATGGCCTAAAGTCGACATAATTAAAATAACATTACTAATCTAAATTACAACTAATGGCCTAAAGCC
>ML787950.1:198520-213210 GCA_009831015.1 Picea engelmannii | reverse complement strand
GACAATTTTATCTCCTCGGCCAGAGCTTCCATGCATTTTATTTATGGACTGAGATAAGGTTTTAGCTACCATTCGTTATTCATTAACTGAATCTTCCTTGGGATCAGAGCATGACTTAACACCTAGGGGGTGGCCATGTTTTGTTGTTGGATTTGATTTTATAAAAGCATGTGAATGCGGGGACGTCAAAGGTGGTTTGGATCCAAACCGCTTTTGAGCCCATAATTCACCACCTTCTGCCAAATATCTCTTTTTCTATACCATGGCTTCAATTGTGGGTATCATTCAAGCATATTTCATCCCCACAATGAAGTGTGGTCATAGATATGGTCACGATCTGCAATATGGGAAATCTTGATTTTGTTTCCACGCACCACTCTTGGATGGACCCTTCTTCCTACTGCAAAGATCAATGGTTCATAATTACTTCAATATTTTTTCTTCTTATTTCTCGCACAATCCTCTGAAGTGATATATTTATGAAGTGTTAGATCTAGCATCGTGTGGCCTTTTTATTTGGACGATTGAGATTCACTTCAGGAGTTTGGGATTTAGGCCTTTTCTCCTACTTTCTCGCACAATTCTCAGAAGTGTCGAATTCTCGAAGTGAGAGATTTGGTGATGCCTTGCCTCTTGATTTGGACAGTCGAGATTCACTTTAAGAGTTAGGGATTTAGTCCTTTTTATTCTGCTTTCTTGCACAATTCTCCGAAGATCCGAATTCCTGAAGTGTGAGATCTGGCGTCGCATTTCCTCTGCCTTCAATGGATCATATTTACTTTAGGATTCTTGGCTAGTCATTAATCCTTGCACAAATTTTAAACTTCGACTGTTCGAGAGTCACTAATCTAAATGGCACATGGGATCTCCACCGTGGAAAATCAAACCTGCTGGTTGCTTGTACTTCAAACCTGAAACAAACCTGTTTTGAATGTTGTGCTTGAACGTTACCTGTGAAACAAAAGGCTTGGTCATCCTGTGACCTTGACAACTATGTGTGATAACATTTGGATCCATAGGGGATGGCATGCTCCCTGTGAGTTGCCAAGAATAAGAAGTTTTGGTGCCTTAGCTATTGGGTTGTGGATTCGAGCTCAAATACATTTCGCTGAAGACAACATGTGATATGTACACTGTTCAACTTACAAAAAGAAAGAAAACACACATTCTCCAAAAAGATATTATTTATGTACAATCCTACACTAATTGATTTTACAATGCGCTAGGTGAAAACAAATGTCCACTAGAGCCATTCAAGTAACTTCCTAATCGAAAACTTGTTTACTCAGTCACTGATCAACAAGGGACAATGAAACTGTGAAAAAAAATTAATTACATTCTTCATATTTCCTCCTAATGATGAAGGTAAGATAAAGCTAGGAGGCTTCAATACATTGAGGAAATGAAACTCCATGTATTCCCCTATAGGGTCATAAAATAGGTGATAAAACCTATTGGGTTAGTAATAGAAACCCTGCTCTACTTTACAGTTGCTCACATATGGTTGAATGTCTGTGGCAAGCACAGGTGAGTGAAAGGTTGATGCAGAAGCCTTCATCAACCTTTCACTCACCTGTGCTTGCCACAGACATTCAACCATATGTGAGCAACTGTAAAGTAGAGCAGGATGTATATAAATGGATGGTTGTTTCTCCTTAACATGTTTCTTTTGTAAGAAGATTTAATTTTCATTAGAAGTCTAACTGCTATTGATTTTTTCTTCTAATACAAAAAACACCTCAACATCTTCATCATTGTCTCCATAATGATCAAATGAAGGAGGAGCCTTGAATGACATACCAAGAGGTATCTTCTTCCCAACATGAGAAATCTTTTCTTCATTATTAAACACAGGCTTCATTTCAAGATTCAATCTAGGAAGCGATATATTATCATCATCATATGAGTCAAAAATAGGCTACTCATATCTAGGATTTTTAGAGATAAGGTTACAAAGAATATCAACTTCCATAACAAACTCAATTTCTGCACTTTCCTTGCTGAGACAACAAACACAGTTTTCATCAAATGCAAATGAACAGGGAAGAGAAAAAGTTGATTCATCATCCAAGGTATCTTCTTCATTCTCACAACCTTCATAAGAATCAAATATATCATGAACATAGTCTTTATACTCCTCACAACAGCTAGGACAAATTAAATCATAAGAATAAAATTGTTTTCAATGAATATTGAAAATTGCGTGAAACTCTTCGAGTGAAGAAACGCTATAAATCTCAAGAGAGTGATACCAAATACGAGCATCTCCTAGAAGAGAGTACATAAACAGATTCATACATATGTCTTCATGCTAGATGTCAAGCTTGTTGGAATTACTAAGACAATTGAGAGGGGAGGTGAATCAATTGTTATTGTTCTTAAACAATTTTATGCCTATTAAAATATTATTAACCTTCTCCAAGTGATGATCAAGATTATGCAAGACACAAACAACGAAAATAACAAAAATCAATCACACATATGATATACACAGAGATAGATATTTCACGAGGAAACCCGTAAAGGAAGAAAACCTCTTCTTCTTCGAATGATAGGTAGTCTTTTAAGTTCTGTACATCATATTTATTTGAGCACCAACTCAAAATGAGGCTACATCCTATTCTTTAACAAGTTGCAACTTGCTRAGAGCACCAACTCTCTATTTTCTCTATCACCCACTAGAAGGAAGCACCAACTCCTTGAGTGTTCGAGCACCAACTGGATGGAAGCACCAACTTCCAGTCACACAAGAACCAACCTATATAATGGAKAACAATGGTTCTCCCTTGCACCACCCTACCACCCTGTTTTTTCTGGCTACAACTAGATGGAAGCCACAACTCCCTGTGTTCAAGCACCCACTTGAAACTCTGAGGACACAAATACTCCCTAGCACCACCCTACCACCCTGGTTTATAAAAATTTACTTACTTTCTCTATCTTTAATATGGTATGTTACAGCTCCATGTCTCCTCTTCCTTCTTCAGCTTCTATGCTCTGTTCCACTTCTGCATCTTTCTGCTTCTGTGCTTTGTTATTTTTCTTCCTCCCCACAACACCACTCAGTTCAAATTCTCTTCAACATTTTATGCTCCATGTTGCCTTTTCATTCTATGCATTGTGCCTCTGATCTCTGCTATAGGTACTACACTGCTTCTAATCCTACACCTATGCATAACATTAAAAAAAGAACAATATACTCTATGTTCTACATGTCTTTCTCATGTCGAGTCCTCTGCCTGATCATCATTCGAACTCTTCATTTTCTCTGGTGGTTATTCTATATCTATTCATCATCAGTGGCCATTATCCAAAAATTCTTTGGCTTCTCTGGTAGTCACAATTCTTCATATTCTCTAGCAGTTACAACCATTCAATTATGGTTTCTTTGGATTCTAAGCCCCTTCCTTCACGTGACCACCGACAGTGACCACACGCTTATTCAAAAGGCACTTCATGATCTTGGTCTAGAGAGCACTAGCTCCCATTTTTTTCAATATGATCTTGGGATATGCAATTCACATGACCACGTGATTGCGAGCGCGTCCATAGGTGGTTTGAGGGAAACCTATTTTTCACCCCACAATTCACTAGAGAGCTCCACGTATGCCTTTGGAGATACTGTGGTTTTGATTGTGTCCCACTCATGAAAAATTAAGATCCGAGCATTTTATGACCTCGCAATGTGGTGTAACCATTGATCTCATGATCTTGATGGTGCTCCTGAATAAACGGTCCATATTTGATCTTTCACGATCTACAGATCAAATCCAACCTCCCTAAATCAATGAATATGATTTATTTCATGATCCAGGCTCCGGTAGTTCAAAATTTCAAACCTTGATTTATTCCATACGCCAATATTCTGTAGTCGATGATTTGTGAACACCTGTCCTTCTTAATCAATGACTCTGCCTCCACTCCAAAATTTTGACCTTTCAACCAGATCAACAGTTTTGTGTCCCCTTTCTCGATTAATAGTCAAGATCTCCTTTGGGTCTTCAGACTTCTAAAATCTCAAATCTCAAACTTATGATCTAGATCAGATGACCCAGATTCACTTCGGACGATCCAAAACTTGAGGTCTTATTCAGATGATCTGACGATTGATATTTACTTTGGATGATACGATGGTCAAGAATGTATTTCATCTCTCCGGCTCTCCAGACTTTAGAGATTTCAAATCTCAAATTGATGCTCTGGATAAGTCGGCCCAGATGCACTTCAGATGATCCAACGCTTGACATCTTATTCAGGCAATTTGATGAATGAGATTTACTTCGAACGATCTGACAGTCGAGAATGTATTTCAACTCTCCGACTCTCTAGACTTCAAAGATTTAAAATCTCAAATTGACGCTCTGGATTAGATGACCTAGATGCAATTCAAACGATCTGATGCTTGAGATATTATTTGGAGGATATGATGAATGAGATTTACTTTAGAAGATATGAAGTTCGAGAATGTATTTCGGCGCTTCGACTCTCCTGACATCGAATATTTAAAATCTCAAATTGAAACTCTCGAAGTGATTTCTCTGGAGCTTAACCTCCTCACATATTTAGACCCAAAACTAATGTTGTTCGTTGATCATGATCTTAGATCAACGACTTTATTTGTATGTGATGCATCTTTGCCTTGTTTTATATCCAATGCCCCTCCAACATTGATTATACTATCCTTCCACTTTATAAATATCTGACGATTGATGAAAATTCTCATAGTTAAGATCTCAGATCTTTTACCACACTTATCCTATCCTCCCACTTAATTTGATTAGACCACTGATAGGTATTCGGATAATTGAATTCTCAACCGTTTGGCCCCGCTTATCCTATCCTTCCACTTAAAGTTATCCAAACGTCATGAAGACTCTCGAAGAAGATCCATGATCACAGATGATTGCAGAACAACAACTTGTGAGTGATTTAATTCGTCACCCAATCTATGCAATTTGAAGTTGTGCGTTTGTTGGTGAGTCAACCAAAATCGTCTATCTTTGAATCTATAAGATCTTACGGCCATGACTAATTGAGGGATTGGAAATAGCATGATATTTAATTCTCCTTTCGATCTCTATAATCTATCCCTGCCATTGATCTGGCGGTTGCACATCCGATGGTCATGACATAATCCGACTTAATCTGATCGTTTGTTAGATCAACCAAAATTGTCGATATTTGGGTTTATGAGATATGATGATCTAGACCGATTGTGGGATTAGAACTAGCGAGTTGTTTGATTCTACTTTCTATCTCCATAATTCATCCCTGTCGTTGATCTAGCTTGCATATCCTATGGTCATGATCCTCCTCCTGAGATTATTTTATCTCCACATACTATTCGCTCCTCCTCCTAAGCTTATTCCTTACTATTTTTCATTGTCACTGGTATTATTTCCATCAATGAAAAGCACACTCTTCCTGTAAAACATGCCAACAATCTCCCCCTTTGGCATTGATGGCAACCTTGAAAAGCTGCACTATTCTTCTTAGACCTCCAACTGTAGCATCCATACCACGCAAGTTCTCCCCCTTTGACATAAATATCAAAGCAAATATGCTCCCCCTGAGCTTATCATATATTCAACTAACACATACTCCCCCTGACAAGATGGACTCTTTCAGGTGAGAGAAGATATGACACCCAGCTTCTGACGGAGATATTCAAATGGTGTCTTGGCTAGGGGTTTAGTAAAGATGTCTAAAATTTTTTCTGTGGAAGGAATATAATTCAACTGAACAACTCTATTTGTAACCCGCTCTTTGAGAAAATGATATGTTATTGGTATATTCTTCATCTTTGAATGGAGAATAGGATTCTTCGAGACACTAATGAAACTGGTGTTATCATAGTGAAGTGGAATGGGATCAGTATAAGTTACCTTCAAATCTATAAGAGTTTTTATCATTCATAAGATCTGAGTGCAACAAGCAGCATAAATAATGTAATCTGCCTTTGTAGTTGATAATGAAATATATCCATGCTTCTTACTAATCCATGCTACTAACGAATCACCTAAGAATAATGAACCTCCACTGGTGCTCTTTCTCTCATCCAAACAATTTTCCCAATCAACATCTAAATATGCAGTTAATTGTAAATTCTAATTTCTAGGATACCAAAGACCATAAGTCATTGTACCCTTCAAATATTTGAATATCCTCTTGACAACTACTAAATTACTTTGTTTAGGAGCTGAATGGTAAAAAACTACCATTCCAACAACTTGCATTCTATCAGGACGGGATGTTGTGATGTACAAAACACTACTTATCATTGATCGATATGTTCTTTGATCAACATCAGGTGAAATATCATCTTTACTGAGCTTGCAACCAACCACCATAGGTTTACTAATAGGAGAATAATCTTCCATCTGAAACCTCTTTAACATCTCTTTCAAATACTGTTCTTGAGAGATAACTATCCCTACGGAACTGTGATTGATTCATAAACCAAGAAAATATGATAGTTCTCCTATCATGGACATCTCAAACTCAGTCTGCATTGAATTAGAAAACCACTGAACTGAACGCTCATTAGTGCATCCAAAAATAATGTCATCTACATAAACCAAAACAGCTAATAAATCATCACCTTCTGAATTAATGTATAAATTATTGTCAACAATACCTTTCTTGAACCTTTTGTCTTGTAGAAATTTGTCCAGTCTATCATACCAGGATCGTGGTGCCTGTTTCAGTCCATATAATGCATTTTTCAACTTACAAACAGATTCAGGATTATCTGTCAGTGAAAATCCTTCAGGTTTCTCCACATATACATCTTCTTCTAGATCTCCATTAAGAAATGCTAACTTAACATCCACCTAATATACTTTAAATTTCTTATGACAAGCATAGGCAAGAAATATCTTGATGGCTTCCAATCTTGCCATTGGTGCAAAGGTTTCATCAAAATCCTATCCTTCAACTTGTGCACACCCCTTATAGACCAATATGGATTTATTCCTAACAATTTTTCCTTGTTCATTTATTTTGTTCTTAAACACCCATTTGGAGCCAACTACATTCTTATTTGTAGGTCTAGGAACAAGCTCCCAAGTATTGTTCTTCTCAATCTGCTCCAGTTCCTCATTCATTGATTTTAACCATTTTACATCTTTACTGGATTCATCAAAGTTCTTGGGTTCCACCATGGATATGAAGGATATATGTGATTGCTCAGTGTCTTTGATTATCATTCTCCTGGTTTGTACACCTTTGTCTTTCTCACCAATTATCTAACTTGCAGGATGATTCTTTTGAGTAATTCTGGAGGAAGGATTTGATGTTGTCTACTGATTTGAATCTGCCTGAGTATTTGTATCTTCATCTGACTTAGAGTCTTCTTTTCTGATTCTTGGACCTGTTCATCTTCAACTTCAACTATATCGTCTGTTTTTGATTCAATATTTCTCACCTCTCTTACTGAGACTCCTTCATCAACTTTTATGTCAATGCAATCAACCAATTTATGCAACCTCTTTTTATAGAATCTGTATCCTTTACTGTTTGTATCATACCCTAAGAATATTCCTTCATCATCCCTATCATCATACTTGCCAAGGTTTTCATTATTATTCTTTATGTATCACTTCCTCCCAAAGACTTTGAAGTGTTTGATTGAAGCAGGTCTTCCATACCATAGTACATAAGGTGTCTTGTCACTATGTGGTCTGAGGTGAGATTTTTTAAGAATATGGATTGTTGTGTGTATTGATTCTACCCATTAGGTTTGACCAATGTTCTTCTCATTCACCATTGACCTGGCCATTTGTTGAACTGTTCTGTTTTTCCTCTCAACTACTCCATTTTGCTGTGGAGTTCCTAGGATTGTGTATTCTCTCTTGATCCCATGTTTATCACATAATTACTTGAAATCACTTGACATAAATTCTCCTCCTCTGTCTGTTCTTAAAACCTTTAATATTTTTCATGTTTGATTCTCAGTTAAAGCCTTAAATATTTTAAATTTCTCAAATTCTTCATCTTTTTCTTTCAGAAAAGAAACCCAATTGAGTCTGGAGTACTCATTAATGATCAACATGAAATAGTTTTCCTTCCCTATGCCTTCCTGTCTTGATGGTCCACATAAATCCATATGAACTAATTGGAGTGGTTTCTCTGTTGAAGTAGAGCTCTTGGATTTAAACTGTGTCCTGGTTAGCTTTCCTACTTGGAAGGGTTTACACACAGAATCTTGTGGCTTTGATATTCTTGGAAGATCTTTTACTTCCTCAAGATTTTTGATCTTGATTAAGTGGTCAAAGTTTAGATGTCTAAGTCTCCTATGCCATAACCAACTTTCATCATGTTTCCTTAGATGACACTCTTCCCTATATTATTTTAGCACATATACATTATTATTTGTCCTTATGCCTTTAGCCACCACTTGTCTTGAGTTTACAGACTTTATCTTACAATCTTTGGAAGTGAACACCACTTCACATCCTATGTCACACATTTGACTTACACTGAGAAAATTTTGTTTCAACCCATCTACAAGAAGAACATTCTGGGATTTTACTTTGCCATTACTTAAACTCACTATCCCTTTACCCTTGATTTTACCTGGTTCATCATTTCCAAAGGTCACATTTCATGTTTTTCTTTTACTTATAGACAAAAATTTATCCTTGTCTTCAGTCATGTGCTTGGAAAATCCACTGTCTATATACCAAAGGTCTTTTTGTTTTTGAGCTGAAAGTAATAGACCACATTTTTCACTATATTTCTTTTTCCATCTGCTGGCATTACTAGATAAGGGTTGTATCCTTGGATCTGCTTTGTAATTCTTTAGATGACAGTTTTCATCTTTGTGGACGAAGTTATGAAAGTTATAGCATTCGATCTCAATGTTCAATAAGTCAAAGTGATTGGTGCATCTTTGTCTACTCATTGGCTGTTTAGTTCTATGTTGCAAATATTGTTTTTTTCTTGATCTCCTCAGTTGCATGTCTCTAAATTTAATTTGACAATTTGCAATCTTATGACCAAAATTAGAGCAATAAAAACAGTAACCATGGAATAAATTTGAGTACTTGAAGGATGATATTCTTCTTGGCATTTGTTGCTCCATCTTCTGATATATTTGCTTTTTATCGGGGATCATCTTGTCTTTATTAGATTTTGGTGGTAGATTACTCACATGGTCTGATTGTCTATTGACTTGGAACTTGATCATATTTACTGACTCTTTTCTTTCTGGTTGTTCACTGCTTGAACCACTTACATAGCCTAAACCAGTCTTCAACAAAGGAGATCTTTGCTTGCTCAAAATGTCATTTAGTTCTGCTGAGGCTTTAATGCTTGGAATATTTTGGGGATACAATGATTTAAACTTCTCCATCTCTTTTTTGTTTTTTACTACCTCTTCTTCCAAGGCTTCACATCTTTCCTTCTTTTCTGATAACTGTTGTTTCATAATGTCCTCTATTTTATTTTTCCATTCTAATTCCACTTTTAGTAGGGAAAAGTCTTCATTAGGTTTTTTACTGTCTTTCTCGAACTGTATCAACAATTGTTTTTTCTTTTTCTTCTTAAATCTGAGTCTAGAAATTTCTTCTAGAGAACTGATCAGTTCTCCTTCCAAATCAACCACAACTTATTCATCATCAACATCACTTTCTATGATTTTATTATCATAATCCTATTTGTCCATAGGCATAAAGTCATTAATCTTATCTTCACAAGAAGAATCACTATCTTTGTCTCCTGAAGAGTCATCATTATTTACACATAAACTTTTCTCTTTATCAAATATCTTGGATTTTTAATTCTTTTCACCTTTAGCATTCTAGTCCTTCTTCTTGTGTGGACACTTAGAAGCAAAGTGACCTATCTTTCCACAGTTAAAACATTTGAAGGGAAACTGGCCTTGGTACTTTCCTGATCCTTTCTTTAGTCTTCTCACAAATTTTTCTTCAATATCATCAGGCTCAGAATCCTCATTCTTATATTCTTTAAATGATGCTTCTCTAGAGGTGGGTTTATCTTTACCTATCCTCATTTCATAAGAAGTCAGAGTTCCTAGGAGTTGATCAATAGACAGAGTTTTAAGATCATTCAGTTATTCTATTGCAAAAACTTTTGGATTAAATCTATCGAGCAAAGATCTTAAAATATTCTGAACTAAAAATGATTCTTCAATCTTCTCACCAAGACCCTTCATGGAATTCACAAGATCCTCAAATCTTAAAAAATATTTACTAACTGTTTCGTCCTCATTCATATTTAGTTTTTCAAATTTCAATCTATGTGTATGAAGTTTGGAACCTTTTACTCTCTCATCTCCTTCATAAATGCTAATAAGTTTATACCACTTTTCTTTGGGATATTCAAGTTGCATGACCTTTACAAATTTAGCTTCAACAAGCCCACTCAAGATAGCATTTATTGCCTTAGCGTTGAAGTCAAATTATATCTTGTCATCCTTAGAAGCTAGTACAACTGGATTTACATAACCAGTCTCTATAGCATCCCAAACATTAGCACCTAAGGCCATGACGTATGTTCTTATTATAACCTTCTAGAAGGAAAAATTTGTTCCATCAAACATAGGAGGATTATTGGTTGAAGTTCCTTCATGGATTTTCATGTTTAAGCTTATTGATATACATTTAAATAAAAGGAACCCACTCTGATACCAATTGTTGGAATTACTAGGACAATTGAGAGGGGGCGGTGAATCAGTTGTTACTGTGCTTAAAATTTTGTATGCCTATTAAAATATTTTTAACCTTCTCCAAGTGATCATAAAGATTATGCAAGACATGAACAACAAAAATAACAAGCATCAATCAAACATATGATATACACACAGACAAATATTTCATGAGGAAACCCAAAAAGGGAGAAAACCTCTTCTTCTTCAAATGATAGGTAGTATTTTAAGTTCTGTACATCATATTTCTTTGAGAACCAACTCAAAATGAGGCTACAACCTCTTCTTTAACAAGCTGCAACTTGTTGAGAGCACCAACTCTCTAGTTTCTCTAGAACCCACTAGAAGGAACCACCAACTCCGTAAGTGTTACATCACCAACTGGATGGAAGCACCAACCTCCAGTCACACGGGAACCAACCTGTATAATAGAGAACAATGGTTCTCCCTTGCACCACCCTACCACCCTATTTTTTCTGGCTGCAACCAGATGGAATCTACAACTCCCTGTGTTCAAGCACCCACTTGAAACTCTGAAGACAATAGTCCTCCCTAAAACCACCCAAACACCTTGGTTTATAAAACTTTACTTACTTGATCTGTCTATGATATGGTCTATAACAACTTCATGTCTCCTCTTCCTTCTTCAACTACTATGCTCTGTGCTACCTCTGCATTATATGCACTGCACCTCTGATCTCCGCTACATGTACTACACTACTTCTCCTCCTACACCCATGCATAACATTCAAAAAAACACACTATACTCTGTGTTCCACTTGTCTTTCTCACGTCGAGTCCTCTTCTTGATCATCATTCAAACTCTTGGTCTTATGTGGTGGTTATGCTGTATCTATTCATCATCAGTGGTCATTATCCAAATATTCTTTGGCTTCTCTAGCAGTCACAACTCTTTTTCTTCTCTGTCAGTTATAGCCAGTCAATTATGGCTTCTTTGGATTCTAATCCACTTCCTTCATGTGACTATCGGCGGTGACCATACACCTATTCAAAAGGCACTTCACAATATTGGCATAGCAATCTCTAGCTCCATTTTTTAGATATGACCTTGGGCTATGAACTTCACATGACCACGCAATTGCGGGTGCATCCATAGGTAGTTTGAGGGAAACCCACTTTTCACCCTACAATTTAATACAGAGCTCCACATATGCCTTTGGAGATATCATGGTTTTGATTGCAACCCACTCCCAAAAAATTAAGATCCGAGCATGTTCTAACCCTGGAATGAGATGGGACTGTCGATCTCATGATATTGATGGTGTTCCTGAATGGATGATTCAAATTTGATCTTTCACGATCTGTGGATCAGATCCAACCTCCCTAAATCAATGACTGTGATTTATTTCATGATCTTGGCTTTAGGAGTTTCAAAATCAAACCCTTATTTCCTTCATACGCCAATCTTTCAGAGTCGATGATCCATGCACACTTGTCCTTCTCAATCGACGACTCTGCCTACACTTTGGAATTTTGACCTTTCAACCAGATCAATGGTTCTATGTCCCCTTTCTTGATCAATGATCGATATCTACTTCGGGTCTCCGGACTTTTGAAATCTCATATATCAAACTTACACTCTAGATCAGACGGCCAAGATTCACTTTGGACGATCCAACACTTGATTTCTTCTTCAGATGATCTGACGACTGATATTTACTTCAGACAATCCTATGATTGAGAATGTATTTTGGCTCTCCAACTCTCCAAACTTTGAAGATTTCAAATCTCAAACTGACGCTCTGGATCAGACAACCCAGATGCACTTCAGATGGTCCAATTCTTGAGGTATTCTTTGTGTGATCTGATGACTGAGATTTACTTCAGACGATCCAACAGTTGAGAATGTGTTTCGACTCTTCGGATCTCTGGACTTCAGAGATTTCAAATCTCAAACTGATGCTCTGGATCAGACGGCCCATATACACTTCGGACGATCGGACGCTTGAGATCTTCCTCGGACGATCTGACAATTGAGATTTACTTTGTATGATCCGATCCTTGAGAATGTATTTCGGCTCTCCAGCTCTCCAAACTTCAGAGATTTCAAATCTCAAACTGAAACTCTCGAAGTGATTTCTCCAGAGGTTAACCTCCTCACATATTTAGACCCAAAATGTATTTTGTTCGTTGATCATGATATTAGATTGATGGCTTGATTTGTATGCAATGCATCTTTGCCTTGGTTTAGATGCAACGACCCTGCAACATTGATTACACTATCCTTACACTTTAGAAATATCTGACGGCTGATGAAAATTCTCATAGTTAAGATCTCAGATGTTTTACCATGCTTATCCTATCCTCCCACTTATTTTTATCTGACAGGTGAAGTGTACTCAGATAATCATATTCTCAAACATTTGGCCACACTTATCCTATCTTTCCACTTAAATTGATCCAACGGCTGTGAAGACTCTCGAAGAAGATCCATGATCAAGGATGATTGCGGAACAACAACTTGCGAGTGATTTAATTCGTCACCCAAGATCTACAATTTGAAGTTGTGTGTTTGTTGGTGAGTCAACAACAATCGTCGATCTTTTGCGGGATTGGAAATAGTGTGATATTTAATTCTCCTTTCTATCTCCGCAATATATCCCTACCATTGATCTGGTGGTTGCACATCTGATGGTCATGAATACTTAATCTGACTTAATATGATCATTTATTCCATCAACCACAGTCGTCAATATTTGGGTTTATGATATCTGACGATCTAGACCGATTGCGGGATTAGAACTAGTGAGTTGTTTGATTCTACTTTTTCTCTCCATAATTCATCCTTGTCGTTGATCTGGCTTGCAGATCCGATGGTCACAATCCTCCTCCTGAGCTGCTTCAATCTCTACATATTGTTCTCTCCTCCTCCTAAGCTTATGATTTTCCTATTTTCCATTGTCTCTTTTGTTCTTTCCATCAATGAAAAGAACACTCTTCCTATAAAACATGCCAACAAAGCTGCTATATCAAAGAATTAAATCCAAGAACATGTTCAAGAGGGATGTCATTCTTACTGTTAAGCCCTAATATTGGCTCATTACCCCTTAATTGGGGCATATTATATTAGTAATGTTATTTTATTTATGTCGGCTTTAGGCCAGTAGTTGTAATTATACTTCCTAGTCTCCTATATATACCAAGGAGACATTTTCATTTTGAATCATCTTGTACTTGAACATTTAAGTGGGGTAAAAGGAGGTTTCCCCCATGAAGAGGCTTATTATTTGAAATTATCTCTTTTTCAAGGCATTGAGTACTTTTTCTAAGGTTTTTCTATGCTATATTGATATTTGGTTCTTAACATATGGTATCAGAGCTCAAGGTCTTGGGGTTTCACTGCTACATCTGAGACACCTTGGAATTTTTGCTATAACTTTTTTTCTACAACGTTTCAGAAGGAAACGCTTGGAGGATATTTAATAGATGTATTAAGGTATGTTGGGTTTAAAATTCAAATCCTGAGGCCTTATACTTTTGGAGATACATCATGTACAAGATATCATTATGGAATCATCCTGAACTAAGTCAGTGCAAAATTTTCGCTATAAAAACTTTCTGTAATGTTTCAGACCCTGAACTCTAGAGGCTATTTAAAGAAATTAGTAAGGTATCTGTGGTAAAATTTTCATCTTCTAGGTCATATTAAATTTGTAGACACACCCTGTGTAATATAGGGTATATGACTAGTCCTATTGACTAGTCGCAAGAAGGTGTTCCAGGTAAAACAATAATAACATCTTCCTAGAGTATCCAAATTGAGTGGGACTAGTTTAATTGGATTGTGGACAGTTTGTAGTATTTCTGGTGCGAGTTTCAGAATTTTATATCAATTATTTTGTGCGAGGCATGCTATACAAGTGAGATCTCCTGGAAAGGCCAACAATCGGAAAGTTGTGGGGAAGTTACTGTAAATTCCACTTGGCACATCCAATTTTGATCAGACCTATGGCATTGCAGAGAAGAAATATCAGAGAAGTACATAAAAGAAATTTTCATA